>OZ024889.1:27557775-27600275 GCA_964017195.1 Siderastrea radians
CAAACAGTGAAGAACGGTTTCGTCTGCCCTAAAATGCCCGGTTTTAGGTTGGCTAGTTCAGACCAGCAAAGTATTGGAGCCAAATACATGTGTAATTCATGTGGCCTGCTATTACGAGATGCCATGCAAACAGGATGTGGTCATTTCTACTGCAGTTCTTGCCTTGGGAGTTTGTTTCTGTAAGTCGACCTTTTTAAGTGACTCGACCCTAGCTTAACCTTTTATAATTTTATACGTCTTTTTTATGTTGCTGTTGTCTGTTTGGCTTTCTTTCAAGTCAACTTGTTAATAACGAGTATAATATTACGAGAAAATATCTCCTCCTTCAACTGGCGTAAAGTTTGAATTTCACGCACTTGTAATTTCTTGTAAGGTTATGAGCTTTATTTAATTCTCATGGCTACATGTAGGTTTTCATACGACAAATTTTACTTATTACAATAGTTTGAGAGATTTGTTCAAGATTTGCTGTGAGTGGTGCATTAAACATTTTCAAGGCTCAGTCTTTCAGTTGCTAGAACAGCTATAATAATAGTAATCTAGCATTACCCCTTTATAAACCCTACTTTTTTGGCCTTAATTTATGTGTGTATATTGGGTATAATCTAGAGAGCTAAGACCTAAGACCTAAGACCTCGAAAACTAAGACCTCAAAAACTAAGAGCTAAGCGCCAGTCGTTGTTTTCGCTCTCAGCTCAATCTACAAAAGCGCATCGAATTTGCATAACATGTGAAATCGGACCTTTTCAGTGAGCATCACATGGCATGTAATGCAACAATTCTATCTCGATGATATCCGGTCATGAAAAGGCGCTAAAAACCCTTTGCTGGTATCTTCAGCATTGTATTCGAGCAAAACAATCAAATAAATTTATGAAAATAGTGTTGTTAAGCTTTTGATCGCTTAAGTTCGGACGGATGAATCATAGACCATGATCACTGAATGAAATGTGCGTTCTACATGTTGAATGTGTGTGTTTAGCTTGCACTTAAGTGACTTAACTACACCAAACTGGAAAAAAACTGAGTTCACAGTCTTAACAAGTTCCTAATAATGGTGAGTACTTTGTACTGTAGGTAGCTGAGCTCGTGGTTTGATAACGTTTGCTTTAAGTTTATTTGCATTCATGCAGTCTTGTAGTCGGTCGTTGTTCAGCATGTTCAGTAGTTGCTACTGAACCCGCTGAAAACGAAGACTGACTACAAGACTGCATTAATGCAAATGAAGGGAATGTTTTCAAACCGCGAATTCAGCTATCGATAGAGCACAAAGAACTTACCATTACTAGGAACTTGTTAAGTCGCTTACGTAAGCTTGTTGTAAATGACTTATCCAAGGACGAAGAAATCATAAATACACACATTCAACATGTAGAACTCACATTTCATTCAATGATCATGGTCTATGTTGATGCTGCTAGCCATTCCAAATAATTATTCATCCGTTCGAACTAAAGCGATCACTAAAAACACCTTTTTTCATAAATTTATTTGATTGTTTTGCTCAAATACAATACTGAAGATACCAGCAAAGGGTATTTAGCACCTTTTCATGACCAGGTATGATCAAGATAGAATTATTACGTTACATGCCATGTGACGCTCATTGAAAAAGTCAGGTTTCATATGTTATACAAATTCGATGCGCTTTTGTATTAACTCATAGATTGAGCTGCGAGAGAAAACAATGGCCTCAGGTGCTTAGGTCTTAGTTTTTGAGGTCTTAGTTTTCGAGGTCTTAGTTTTCGAGGTCTTAGCTTTTGAGGTCTTAGTTTTCAAGGTCTTAGCTTTCGAGGTCTTAGTTTTCGAGGTCTTAGTTTTCAAGGACTTAGGTTTTAGGTCTTAGCTTTCTAGACCACCATGTATATTGTGAAAATCTGGGAAGATTTCACCTAAGGGAAATTGAAAGACAATCAATATCAAAACCATATGGACACTGTCAAATGCCTGAGATTGGGTGTATTAAATTCAACATTACAGCTCATTACTTTAACAAGTTTGATTTGTATTTCCTTTGTCTTATAGTCATTATCCTCAAAATGAAACAAAGGAAACTACAAATCAAACAAGTTGGAAATCATTCGGACCTGAAATTCATTTTAACCTACAACACAAACACAAAGGGCTTAAACTTCATGAGAGCTTGAAATCGGACAGCACTCTTATGTCTCTAGATTTGTATTCCTCAGATCTTCTTATTGTGCTGAAACACAATAACAACTGTGTACTGCTGATCTACTTTTGAACTGGATCAATTATGTTTTGTCCTTAGTTGAAGTTGCCAAGTAGGAACAGTTGTTGGATAACTTCGTATTTTGTTCAACTGGAGCGTTTGTAATTTTGAGAGTACAGTAAATATTTCGTATATATATAGTTTCTTGCAAAGAAGTGACAGCAGGTTTGCTGATGTCAGATTAATTAGTAAAGAGGCCATGACACCAATTCTTGTCATTAACTCAAGAAGCTGCTCAAAGACATTTCCTATGATGGAACCCAAAATAGTGGTCCAGTTTTGTTTAAAACTGCTCTAGATTCTATTGCACTAAAACTGTAAATGAGTGCCTTTGGCCATGGATGGTCAGGACGGAAACAGATTACATCCTGGAAAAAATTGGGCTGCTTTTTTTCAAGTTTCCCCTTGATGTCTATCAAAAATAAATTGATTCCGTTTTTTCTGCTTTCAGGAATTCACATTCTGAAAGACCTTTTTGCGGATAAGAAAATGCAGTTAATGATTTAACCAGAATTTTGACCCCAACGGCATAAAAATACTTGTGGTCGGTCCTCGTAACTCGACATGGCCTCAGTGGTTGTTAGGTAAAAAATATTAAAAATGATTGGCTGTAGACCCACTTTCTCAGTCAAATTTCATTTAAGTGGGTCTGTCAAGTAAATAATTTGAACTGGCATCATCCTTTCAGTTAAACTCAACCTTTAAGGTGGGCCTTTGGCAACATCATGCAGCTAAAATAATGCCGGAATTCGATGAGGCATGGGCAGAAAAGTTGAAAAAAATCAAACTTCCACAACACAGATTTTCTTCAATTTTTCACAAAACGTAGGTAATCGATAAAGAAAGTGATCTATCAAAAGAAAATCTGGGGTCACAGAACATTTGAGAGAGTTAAACCCGTGTATTGAATTTGATTGAATTATGGCTATTAGTTGGCTGTGTTATACTGCATTTTCATACTGGTACATCTGTACTTGTTCACTGACAATATATCTTGTTAAATTACTTCAAGTATCTTGACAACTACCATTGTAAGCAAACACCTCTTAAGCAGACATTCGCATTTTGGATTAGAGGAGGAGGTTCCACCATATTGGTTCAGTTTAATATAATGACTCATAACAGTGCAAAATTGTGTAATTCATGTCATGTAAACAAGTACAGGATGATACTAAGGAACTCAGATAAACTTGTACTAGAACCTTGCCAGTTTTGCATTGCCTTCTATATCGGTATGTTTATTTAAGGTGGCTCCATATAGTTTTTCAGCGCGTGAGGAATGGGAACGAAATTGGCACAAGCGTGCACGCGAGGAGCTCGACAGTCCAAGTCAGATGACATGTGCCAATCAACCGCCCAGGCGAACTTTTCCAAAGTCTGATTGAGGCATCTTCATGGCTTACCTTTTCAAAACCTATCGAGCACATAGCAGTGAAATTATGAAAAGCCTTTAGTTTAATCGCTTTTGTAGCTGACAGTTGCAGTCCTACGATTGTTCTACGATTATAGGACTGGATTGATTGCAATCTTTAAATTCAAGCAACACAGAGAGGACTGAATACGTTTTGGAAAAGTGCTTTAGGTTTTGCCTTTCTAACAAGCCGTGTATTTTTTGTCGGGTAAGTTGTGTCTACGGCCGTTCTCATACGGTTTCAGCAAAATACAGCTGACTTGTGAATTTTTAATTGAGCGATGAATAGATTACACATATGTAACAAGGTAACAGTTGTCATTGAATTTTGATAGAAGTTGAAACTCAAAAGGACACTTATATTTCAGTGTCTATTTATCAGTCACCAGTAGCTTTTGATCTAAGTTTCACTTGTGTTGACAAGGTGTGACTTCAAAATCTTTAGTGGTCTAAAATAAAACCGAAAATTGAAAAAAGTTCAATTGTACCTCAGCTCAAATACAATTTTTATTTTAATTTACGAAAAATTATGCCTAGAATGACGGCATTCATGGGCATTCAGTGAGCGAATAAAGGTTGAGTATCGAGTTGACGGCCGGTTCCAAAACAGTCGGCGTTTCGCAGGCGTTCTGTTGTCACTTGTTGAACCTTGCAGAAAAATAATGTGGTCTTTTTCAAAACATATAATTTCTTGTAGACATTTTTGTTCCCTTTTATCCAACGTCTGCCTTTAAATATAAATTGAAAGCGTATTTATATACTATTTGCTATTCCATGCAGTTAACAAACACGCAAGTAGCCGCTAAGAAACAACGCTTTTCTCGGGTAGCATACCAAAAGATGTTGTAAGTTAGAGCAAACATGACCGCTTTAGATTTTTTCTTGAAGAACGGTTGTAATCAGTTAATGGTAAAAATAAAACTGAAAGTGGTTTAATGATTCCGCGTTCTGGAAACTTTAAAGGAAATTTTTTGCTGCTGGCAATAAAGTGGCGGCTTCGTTCGAGTTTTTATATCGCGAATCGGTATAAATTTTCTTTTTTTTTGTTTGTTTGTTCGTTTCTTTCTTTATTTTTGCGAATTTTTTGGTCACATGGATCCTTTACAGTAAAGGAAAGCAGTTGTCCAGAAAAATGTTGTTCTTTTGAAAGAAAAGCTCTAGCTTTTCTACCGCTTACCGGCGTGCTGTCCACGCTCGTCCACGCAAAAGGAATCATGAGCATGCGCAACCCCGTAACTTGAAGAATTCTTATTTTGGTAACATGAAGAAAAAAGGTGGGTTTTGAGGCATTTTCAAACGCTAATTGCGTGTGCTCCACTCGGTGAAATTTTTAAATAAAATTGGAACATTTGTAGGATTTTTGTGTTTTTCAGTCATATTAAAGTACGAGTAATTTTTGTACATGCACTTCTGCATTAATCGTCGGAAACGGAAATGTACTATTCTGGCAAAACTTATGTACAAAATTTCTCACAGCTTTGCCAGCTAAGACTTCTCAAATGGCAAAATCTTTACAACAAAATATAGCGAAAATTCACCGTGTAAAAACCAAGAAATGACATAAAGAAACTGGGTAAGCTTAAAAAATGAGCCAAACAACTATATCAGTGGTTGCCATGGAAATGGGCCAGGCCCAGAAATTGTGACTTTTTTGAAAAGTATAAAGGCTAGGCTAGTTGCTTTTGTAGCTTTTCCCTAGTGAAATGTCAATCAATGTCCTGAAAATCATCAAAAAAGTTCTGCATATTTGTCTGTTGAAACTGATGAGAAACTGTATGGAGCCACCGTAAATGTACACGATGAACCATGGAATAGTGTCACTTTTTTATTTCTAGAAATGGGACGTCTAAAATGACTTGCATTCAAGACCAGGAAGAATTTCTTCCTAATGAGGTAATTAGTTCAAGCAAGGAATTGGAAAGAATGAGTTTTTAGTTTGAAGGTTCATGAATACAGAAAAAGTTACGTTTACATGTACATTAACCTTTTAACCCCCAAGAGTGACAAGCATCTAATTTCTCCTTACAATTTCACTATTATTTTGATAAAACATACAGGTCACGAGAATAGAGGAAATGCTCACCAAAGTTTGTGTCTTCAGTGGCGGATCCAGGAGTTTTGAAAGAGGGGTGGCTGACCTTACAGAGCGATATCAGAACAATCCAAGACAAAATCGCCCCGGTGATAGTTTTGTTCCCTTTCTTGATTTTAAGCTTAAAAGACACCAAATAGGGGGGTGGCTAGCCACCCAATCCACCCCCCCTGGATCCGCCCCTGGCCTTGATGTTCAATCAAATTCTCAGACGTTGTGTCATCAGAAGTATATGGAGAACAGTTGGGAGAATATGCATGTTGACACTGGGGCTTAAAGGGTTAATAGATTTAACATTTTTTTGTGACATCTTTGACACATCAAGAGGCTGTTTACTTTCTACAGCAAACAGAGCAAGATTTCTATGTACTATGTGTAAATTTGTGCTTGCAAACTGGATAAATAGAATGGTTTCCAGTGGGGTGTCGTAAAACCAAAACTAAGAGACTGTACATGGCCTGTAATAATATTACTCAAACTTATCACAACAGATGCATTTACATAACAATGACACCTGAAACATGAGCAATTTGCAATTTAGGCACTCTGTAATTGCAATAATATTTATAAATCAATTTCCCAATTATCATTTTGTTTATTATTTTGTTCTTTAAAATTAGGTTTTTCCTGATAACTTCATGCGACGTGAAGTACAAGCCTTTATTGTCCACTGCACATTCATGGATGATGGTTGCAAATGGAAGGGGGAAGTTAGACATTTAGAGGTATCGGGCTTAATAAAGCAGCAATATAAAGTGGTATTATAAGTAATCACATCAGGATTAATTGTACGTAATGTTGTGCAGTTGTGTAGGTTTGAAAAATGTTTCATCCCTTGAAAATACTGAGGGCACAAGAAATTGCCATCTAACAGATCCAATATTATTAGTTTGTACCTACTAAAGTAGTCTATGCAAATCTATTTAGAGTGCAGTTATTAACTACTGCCCTTACTTGCCTGAATATTTCAGTGGTGTTCTAAATATATTTTGTCTTTTTTCCAAAACAGAGCCACACAAATAGCTGTGAGTTTCTGAAAATTCCCTGTGTACATCCTGAGTGTGGCATGTTGGTGAAGAAAGCTGATTTGCCTGAGCACTTAGAAAAAACTTGCAAGTGTAGACAGGAAAACTGCGGATTCTGCAAACGAAAAATCAACCATAACAAGATTAAGGTAAGTGTTAATGCCACCTGCCCTGCTGTTTTGTATTGCACCTGAACCTCAAAACGACAGATTTTTCACTGAAAACCAAGACATTTTCCATTTCAGCACTTTTTCTCTTCTTGAGTTTGGTGCTGTCTTTCACTACCTTTAAACAAACAAATAAATATCTACTTCCTTTGGAAAAGTTTAAACAAAACATCTGAGATCACTCAGTTCATAGAACTGATTGTATATTGGCACCTTGTTAAAGTATTTAAAACTTGAAAGCACATAGGCACTGAATACACTGTGTGTCAACTGCTCCATTACGGCCCCAAAGATGTCTGTTCTTGGTCTTCGTTGAGAAAACAGAACACTTCTAGTTTTTGACATCACTTGCCTCAAAGCACGTTTTGTTAAGTATTTACTCCGTAAAATTCTAAGGGTTGATTCTGCCCAGTCGTGGCAGTCAATAATGGTACAATGTAGATTGACAATGAATTGATATTGCCCGTTTTGCAGCTGAGCTACAAAAGGCAACAATAAATTTTACTGGTCAACCAGATTAGAATGAAAACAGTTATAAGAGCTGTGTTATCCACTACAAGTACATTTATTTAATGCTATGTACCAAGAGTTAACCCATTGATACATGTACCAACACTGCAGATAGGTTTACCCCAGCGTAATACATTTTATTACCAAATCTGCATTCATACTAAAACTGCGTATCTCCCAGCGTATTGTTTAACGTCAGATTTCCTTGTTGAGTCCTATCACTAATAATTGTTTATTTACATCACTTTATTTACAAGAGGTTTTTCAGCAGTTTACCACTCATCAGTGCATGTACCCATTGTATTTTCTTCCGCTAGCCACAGAGTACTCTATGTGCAATCATGTAAATTATGATCTTTGTTTACAGCTGCACCATGAGAAGGAATGCCCAGCATATCCAGTTGTGTGTGATAAATGCAGTAAAGATGGCATTCCCCGAGCTAAGGTGAAATGACATTTAATGCACACTTTCATAATTTCCCTTGTTTTCTTTAGTAATTTCTGTCAAATTTAGTAAAATTCGCAACGTTATAATTAATTGTGCAAGTATATTAGGGACCTTGGCAGATGTTGGGAGATAAATACAGTGCAAGTTCGATTTTTCGAACCTCCTAGGGAAATGGAAATTAGTTCGAAAAATCGGGAGATCGAAAAATTGAAGATGGCACGAAATCATTTAACGAGGTATTGTTTTAGAACAACCAGGAAAGTAAACAGAAATACCATGGCACTCTTGTACAGTTTTTAGCTTCCATTTACTGAGACTTTAGGATTTTGCTTAAGACTAAAAGTTAGAACCACCTTGTAACAAACAGCACCTACAGGAGAGCCAGGCTAATGAGTGACCATTCATTCCACTGAAAGGCACTGAGCAGTACTTTCGTTGGTTCTACTTACTGTTTAATAGACTGAG
Source organism: Siderastrea radians (assembly GCA_964017195.1). Taxonomy (NCBI): domain Eukaryota; kingdom Metazoa; phylum Cnidaria; class Anthozoa; order Scleractinia; family Rhizangiidae; genus Siderastrea; species Siderastrea radians. The sequence continues at coordinate 27,566,127 of OZ024889.1, forward strand.
GTGGTTCTACCTTTTGAGTCTGAGAATAAAATCTTGACGTGTGGCCATTCAAACGAAAGCTACTGAGTAGTTCTTTCCTGCGGGTTCGAGAAATTGAAGGTAAATTGCTTATAAATTTCTTCCATGGAAGGCGAGAATTGGTTCGAAAATCGGGAGTTTCGAAAAATCGAGGGTTTGAAAAATCGGGGGTAAAAAATAACAGTGTTTGACTAAAGCAAATCCAAGGGAAAAGTGCCATGGTTCGAAAAATCGAGGCTTCGAAAAGTCGCAATTCCATTGTAAATTAAGTGGACTCAGGTCTTTGCTGTTCCTGTGGTTCATGCCATCAAACCTTTTTTTACTCCTTCCAAACTTGTCAGCTTAACAAATTGACGTCTGTTTTTTATGCGTCTGTCCTCTTATTGATGATAAATTTCGTCATAACATTGTCAAAGTGTTGTAGATTCACGAGCCGCATCAATAAGAGGACAGACTCATAAAAAAACTGACGTCAATTTGTTTTTTACAATACCAAAAAGCCAAAACTGATTTTCAAACGAAGGAAAGAAATGCTATCTAGAGTCAGTGGAAGATGCGATTGCCGCAGAATCTGAATTTCTTCGCTGTAATTCGGAGAATCACAGGCCCGTAAATTAAAACTTTAGTAAGAATAGGTCAGAAATACAAGGACAAATTCGAATTGCTCCACTAACCTTTAATCCAGTGAAAACTGTTCACAAAATAATCCGTTAAAACACGGTTCAGCTTAATTTCATCGACAGCACAAATTCCGGCTCACCACCGATTTTCAGGTCTGAATCCACAATAAACATCCTCATCTTTTCGCTCTAAGGTTGCAATGGTTTCTTCAGTTTTAACCCATAAATTTTAGATGATTTCCTCATTGACGACTACTAGATTTGTGGTACAATTCTCGCCTCATCAAGAACGCAGCACTAAAAAGTTTGACAAAACTTTTGCTGATTGCGTCAGCTTTACGTGTTTCATCCGTCTGTCCTCTTATTGACGATAAAAATTAGCCAATCAGCTCGCGAGAATTCGCTCAGTTATTGTAAAATTGATGGTAGCAGATTAAAATGGAGTCCAAAGCTTTAACAGAGCGGTAGATTCCAGATATCCCTTCTTAACTGAATATTTTCGGCTATTTTTGATTTTTCAGTTGTTGGAGCACCAAGATCCAGCGATTGGAGACTGCGATGGTGTTCAGGGACCATGCCCATTCTCACAGATTGGCTGCCCAAGAACAGAGGTAAGCAAAGGCAAACGAATTCTTATCACTAAGGTTGCGAACGAGTGTACATACAGAATCCGCAAATAGGAGTACCAAATACGAAACACCAAAAGCACTTGTCTTTTAGGCAGTCGTTCTTTCGGCTAGTCATTGTGATCTGCCTCCTCCCCAATGTATGGGAGACGGGCCAAGTACTGCATGGTGAAGTGAACCCAAGGAATTCTGCAAGGAATTGGAAGAATTCAAGCATACTTCTTCCCATAGAAAAAATTAACACAAACCACCAGCCACCCACGGACAATTAGCCCTGGCCCTGGGTTATATCAAAGCGTAAGGCTTGACATCAATTGTCCGAACAAGTATTAAAACAATGGTTCGACCTTTCTTAAATTCAAAGGCAGCTGTATACTGAATGTGGAAAAACCATATTACAACGAGCTTCTCGATAGCAATAACACTAAGTCATAGTTTATTATGTTTAATTTCATTGTGCTCGTCAATATTAGAGTCGTGACAGAGCTTCAGGATTATTTAGACGAATTAGCTCTTCTGACTCAGAGAGGGGTGTTTATTAGTTAAGGGGTGTTTATTAGAGAGGGGCATTTACCTCAGTATGCCTATTTAAGAGGGGCGTTTCTGGATACGAAGCTTTTATTAGAGAGGGGGGCGTCTAATAGATTATTTACGGTACACTGGATTAAAGACAGGCTCTGCCAGTCTCTAAGCGAAAACCTATCGAGGATGTAATATGGTTGAGAAGGTTCAGAAATTTGTATATGAATATTACATGCCATATCTATTGTTCTTAACTGAAAAAAGAGGTTTATCTTGGGTTTCTATTAAGGTCAACTCCGATTGATAGAGCATCTGGTTCTATGCATATAAATCACCGAAGTAATGTTTACGCTTTTCAGCCTTCGTAACAAGCGTCATCAAAACGCTATCTTTGATGCATGTAGTTCATTCCATTTGCTTCTCGTAATGAATTGAGAATTACCATATTTACTCGAATAAGCGCCGCATTTGGGACAGAAAGCTTAATAAGCGCCGCCCCCGATCCCGATGTAGCGCTTATTCGAGGAATTCCGCATGACCAAAAAACCACTACAAAGCAACTCTAAAACAGCATTAAACATTTCTTTTCATCAAAAGCGGTGTTCTTCAGTTCAAGGTGACTATATTTCACCGCTCGCCCATTAAGTTCTCTATTCAGAATTCTTGCAATACGTAGTTCTGTGGTGAACTTTGCCGGCACAACAAGCCCAACTTCTCTCTTCCTTTTTCCAGTTACTTGTGTAAGTAGTCTGTTTTCAGCGTTTGCTTCGAGAAAGTTCTTTAACAAGCGCGACAGTTCTATCGGAACATTCCAATTTTTAGCCAATGACGTCACGTTAGTGACGTCATATGGCTACTGTCAGAGCCTAAAAATCAACGATAGACGTACCTACGTGCGATGTCTGTCTTACGATTTGTGAGGCTGGGGGGATATTCTGTGAGACGATGGGTGGGGGTGTGCACCGGGACACTGAAAGTCTTACCTTATCAGCGGCACAAACCCATACAGCTAATGTTATGGGAGTAAGACCCCCGGACTTTGAAGTGTTTTGCATTCGCAAGTGTGGATCTACTTCGAATGCCTGTTTTGTGTACGTGAGGTCTGGCAGGATTTTATTCGCGTTGTAGTCCTGTGTTTACTTAGCTGAAGTACATTTTTCCACAGCAGCAAATACAAGACGGACTTGCCAATTTGAGATGTTGTATGAACAGAACGTGGAAATTAACGTTACATCGATCCCTAATTAACAGTGAAAGAAACAATATTTAAAGCCCAAGTTTATAACGATAGTGAAAAGAGTAGAGTAAAACAGCATAAAATTTTTCGGGATTATCTCTCGGTAACAGCGAATCTAAAATTTGCAGTGTCATTTTTGTGTGCGTGTTATAAAACATGAACCCAATTAAAACTAAATCGGAAATTGCGCGGCTTGTTGCTAGCTATTCTTAAAACTGAAAAACTTGAATGAAACTAGTATTAAAATCCAAGTCACAGTGGTGATCAAGGAATTAGAGGATGGATGTAGTAAAATCTTAACAAGATACTAAACGTTATTTCGGGGTTATTCATAGCTCAAAGTGTAAAGCGTATGTTGAGAAATTTGCATAGTTGACAGCTGTAATTTCAGCCTTATAAGGAATGTAACGAAACACTTGAAACATCTCGAACCGACCGAAACAGTACCGAAAGATTAACAACAACAGATATGTGACAAAGCATTCTAACAGAGACCTGTTGGATCTACTGGAAAGCGAGCTGAATTTGAACATTTTCGTACTGTTCGAAGGTAAAGCAAACGAAATTTATTCGGCTGTAGGTTGAGACTCCAAATAAACACGTGAGCTAAAAATAACTTTGTACCGTGGGAGAGTTACAAATGTAAACATACTTTGGTCGATTTGTGAAGCAAAAAGACGAAAATTATTATAGCCGACTTGATTACAAAGCAAGCAACTTCAAATAACAGGGGAAATAAATATAGTTGCAAAACTATTTCAGTCGTGTTTATAAACGCTAGTTCAAACCGATTTCGAACGAAAATATTGTGGATACAAGAAACGCCGTTTGATGGCAGACTCCTGTTTTGACAATACCATGTACTAAGAACGTAAGTGGTTGCCTGAAACGTCTGAAACCTTACAAATTAAACAAAGTAAAGCGAGTCGCGTGTCACGCAAATCACGCAGAGCGTCAAAACGGCACCCTTTAGAAAGTTGACCGTTTATGAGCACTGAAAAGTATTGGATATTCGCCGGTAGAAGTAAGAAATTAAAAGGTTCAACTGCAACTTGCATTTATTTCTGAAGTAAAATTGTTAACTTTCCACTGATCTTTGCCTAAATTATGTATGCAATATATTGTGAAAAAAAACGTCATTGGCTCTGCGCGTATTGCGCGCCTATGTTTAAATAAGCGCCGCATTTGAGGAGCGAAAAATTTAATAAGCGCCGTGGCGCTTATTCGAGTAAATACGGTAAGCATACCAATCATTGATAGCATCTGTTCTCACTAAGTGTTCTTTTGGTGACAGGTCCTCAACCACAGGGAAAAGAAAGAACATCTGGAGCAAGAAAACACTCACCATACCACCCTGGTACTTCAATATGCCCTGAGAATGAGCCGAGAAATGGAAGCACATTTGACGCGTGACCCTAGAATGGTGTCCAGAAACCCGCACATTTTCACAAACTATGACGGCGTGATCTCCGATCTACTCGCTCAAGTACAAACCAGTTCAGCTGAAAACAGGGATTTACGCGAAAAGTGTTGCGAGCACAGTGAAAGAATCACCTCGCTGGAACGAAAAATTGCTTCAAGGAATTTCTCAGCTACCGCCCCGTCTGTTCAAGGGTCTGGTGATGCAAGTGGCGGTGATCTTACACGAAGGCTTATCAACGTCGAGAACAGGACCGCTGACCACGAGGTACTTTTGGTTGAGAATAACCGCACAATAGAGCAAGCAAACCGAGATGTGGGTAACATCAGGCGACAGCTTGATACGGTACAAGAGAGTATTAGGAGGCTGGAGCGAAGGATTGACTCCGTCGAACACACTCTGGCTCTTAGAAATGTCACCCTTGCTGATTTAGAGGAGTACATAAGGCAACAAGAATTTTCAAGCTATGATGGTCAACTTTTGTGGAAGATTACTGAATATGCGCGCAGGAGAAATGATGCGGTCAGCGGACAGCAGGTGTCTTTCTACAGCCCGTGTTTCTACACCAGTCGTTATGGATACAAGATGTGTGCACGCATCTATTTGAACGGAGACGGTATGGGGCGAGGAACACACATCTCTGTGTTCTTTGTTGTCATGCGCGGCCAGTATGACGCGTTACTCCGCTGGCCATTCAGACAGAAGGTCACGTTTATGTTGTTGGATCAAGACAATGTTGAACACGTGATCGATGCCTTCAGGCCTGATCCAAGCAGTTCATCTTTCCAGAGACCGAGAAGAGAGACAAACATCGCCAGTGGGTGCCCCATGTTCTGTTCGCTCACAGAGCTGAACAACCACGCTTATGTCAGGGACGATACCATGTTCCTCAAAATTATTGTAGATACTTCAGATTTGTAAGATCTGGCCCCAGTTGTTCAAAAGTTGGATAGCACTATCCACCGAATAAATCTCTATCCATTGGATAAGTGTTAGGGAAACTAATTGCGTTATCCACTGGACAGAGATTTATCCGGTGGATAGCGCTATCCAACTTTTCAACAACTGGGGCCTGGCGTTTTGGCTTATCTGAAGCATCGGACATGTTCAACAGCCTGGCTTCAGCGGGCTCAGTGACGGGGGAATAAGCGGTGATATGGGAAGAGAAGGAGGAAGAGCCGGGAGCTGAAGAAGAGAAGAAGTGAGAGAGGGTCATGCAGTCTGTGTTCAGCGAGGTCCGAAAAGAAAGGGAACGGTCTCTTGCACCCCTTTGTGAGAACAAAGACGCCTTCGGATTCAGAGAATATAAGTTCCGCCTTCCCACTCTTCTCCCGGCTTTTCGTCCATCTGTTCTCTGCTGCACCGCAGTAGTGGGAGCAAAAAGTTGCAAATGAGCCAAAGTTGTTAGTTTTTGCTCGATATTTTCAACAGCTTTTTCGTTGCATACGATATTTGAGAGAATTGACGGTGCCGACAAGTTTCGTCGGAGAACTTAATATTGCCTGCGGTTTTGCAGTGACCAGTGCGCTGTGAATCTCTGATCCAGTGACAAGTTTGGAATTCTTGCGAACTGACTACCTCTCAGTGAAATGGTTTTGTGCATGTGACTGAAATCACTCTTTTCGTTAGTATGACGTGCACGAGCCCTGAAAGAATGTCTTACTCTTGGTCGGCCGCAAACTAGACGAGAAAGCCCTCATGGATATCGCTAGTAAGCCCCTACATTGTCGTAGACATTTTGAAATTCTTAGCAAACTAGCCAACAGCTGGAGATGATTTGTCGGGTGACGAGGAATCAGTTGGAGTGTTGTTGGTACATTCGTCTGCTCTCGACTTTTTGCACTATTTGGGTTTGCTATCAGTCTTAGGGACTTCGGAGAGTGTACAAGACGTTCTTGTTTTTCTGAATGTTTACTACGTTTGGTTGTTGTTTGGCGTATGAGCCAAAAAAAACTATATGACCACCGCGTTGATTCCTTTCAGCCCAAACGAAAGCAGATCTATCAGATTTTTGTTTTAAAAACCCGTCAACACGACTTTTCATGGCCCGAGATGTAAGGGTGCCTTGCATTGGCTATCAGGTGACAATCGAACGATGCACTCGTCCTTAAAGTTGTCTGTACTGAAGTGTTTTGGCAATTAAGCTAAGAACAAGTACTGCGTTATTTTTATTATGCACATATTCTGAGTTGTCAGTTGTTTTTGTCGTTGCCTATTTTGTGATTAAGGTTTGTATTCTTAGCACTTCTTGTAGGATGTAGAATTTTTGGTATACGGGATTTTCCCTACCCGTTTTTCCCTCAAACGGTAAAAGAACCTTTCAGTAAAAGAATATCCGGTTTTCAATAAATAAGTAAGTAGTGACAAGTCGTTTGTTTCGCAGTCACTGAGAAGACAAACTAAACCCGGCGTGGTTTGAAACAGTGGCAAAGGCTATTTTTTGCGGTAAATTTACTGTAGTGTTTCTTATGAAAAAAGAGGAACTAGCGGTTACACCCAGTAAGTTAAGCGGTGTAAAATACAAAGCCAATCAACTTGTTAAAAGGCTTGTTCAGTTGAAGACAAGCAACAGAAAAGTTGCTTTTTCGTCAAAACGTTGGGCTGAATGAAAAAAAAAGTGAATGAAAAGCTTTCAAAGGCGCAAAACTGAAGTGATACTACACCCGATATGAGTTGTTTTTTGTTTTGTTTTTTTGCTTCCAGCATAGCTGGAACTTGGATATTCTTTTGTCCATTTTACCGTTTCGTTATTTGGAAAGCGAAGGGATAAGTTAAATTTGGGCTGAGTGCAGACAAACGGCTGTTCCCGAGAGCGGTGCTCACGCATCTATTATATTTGGGTACTGTCACGTGCTTGAGCACCTCTCCGGGGTACCAAGTCAAAACGGGGCCTAAATCTAGGGCACATAGCTGTATATATACGTACTACTATTGTATGTCATTGCTGCTTTATAACAAGTTGTAAACGGCGACTAGTACTAAACGACTGTGTGGTTTTCATGTGCTGTGTCATTTTCAACGGCTGTGTGGTTACCATTTGCGTAGCTTCCAGCTGCCATTAGTTGACTGTAAAGAGATTAAACACTCTGTAATGACTGTTAGAAGAGACATGTGCCGACTGGGTTGACAAATGCAGCATGCTACTTGGGTTTAATTACCGATGTTCCGATAGCTAAGCGGCTGTTTTCTTCAAATTTCGTCAAGGCGCAATTACCAAGAAAAACGGGAGACCTCACGTGTTACACAACGTGTTGCATGTTTTTAGGCCATGGGTTCCGACCCTTGTCTCTGTGGCCTAGTGCCCAGGCCTTGTTGTTCGAGACACAGCGTCCTCATCAGTTGTTTCAAATCGGATTTAGCCCTTTTACTACTGAGACCACTTTTGTTAGGTTTCCGGATCCAGTTATTCTGTAGTATAAATGCGCCTTGCGATGTACGATTTTACTTCACAGTATACCGCTCCTACTGGGCATTTAATATTTTTATTTTGGCCAAGCGTGTAACTAACACTGACTATGCAGACAATAAAGCCACTTAACCGCAAAATCGAATACATTCTTTCCTGAACGTGCTCTACCTTTTTTGGTGAGATTGCCCAACATCCTTCCTTCTTCCTCTTCAATGCCTCCATGAGTTAATTTGGAGAAATCGATTGCAATCTAACGAATTTCTGTGTCATGAAGCGACTTAGTAGCGTTGCTATTTCCTCCCGGATTCGTGGATTGGACGATGGTCCATTGCAAGGTATCGGAGAGTTAGTGCTCCGGTAATTTCTTACCTAAAAATAAAAACAAACAATACTAAATAACAATATTACATATGATGGGTACAAATAGATTTTTGTCCACCGCAAATTGCATGTGTGCTAGTCGAGGCGGGGACAAGATTACAATAGAAATACTTATAATATTGGCTACTATTCGGATAGCTGCGAGTGGTCATTATTTTTCTTCAAAGATAGTGGAGCACACGAGAATGACGCGATATTCAACGGTGACGAGCTGCGCAGCGCGAGTAAGGGCCCGTTTATATGGAAGTGGGGGACCCCAGGTAGGTGCAGTACCCCGCTCAACCGACGTCGTGAAATCGTCGCCTTTACATGCAACCTGTACAACCCCGGGGTGCTGGGGTGAGGCTCCGAAATGCTTAGTACGTAAACAGACAAAATGGCGCGCAAAGCGATTTTTCTTTCTCTAGCCTCGGTTTGCTATTTTAGGAAGGTAAACTGGACGAAAAAGTGAACCAGAACGATACTTGTTGGCCGCCATGTTGTTTTGAAGGGCATTGGCGTGCAAATTTGAACATTAAGACCCCGGATGAACCTCACCCCAGGTAGCCGGGGTACCCCACTTCAAGCGTTTACATGAAAAGTCACCCCGGTTAGGTGAGGTCCCCCACCCCAGCTGACCGGGCAAACCGCCTCGGTGGAGTACCCCACCTCTCATGTAAACACAGCAAGGGCCTGTTCACATGGAATTGGGGGACCTCGGGGAGGTGAGGTACCCCGCCTACCCGTGGACAAAAAAAGCTAGCCTTCGCATGCAATCCCGGGGCACTGGGGTGAGGTTTAAAATGCGTTTCTTATAGTTCTCATATTCCACACTGTTCTTTTCGTTCAAGGGCTTTTCAGGCTGAGTGGTGCTATTAGGCCCAAATTCATCGAAGTAATCAATCGCTAAGCATCGGCGTATCTAGCTGTGTACATCGTCGACAGGTCCTGCTCGGATTCCTTTTAAAGTCGCATTTAACTTTGTGTTCTTTAAGATATTTCAGTAGTTCAGCTTCGTCATCAGACTCCAGCTGTCCACGCTTAAATTGTCGCTGGCACCGGCAACACCTTCAGTATTTTCTTCGTTAAAACTGTTTTTCTCGACGTTTTGAAGATGAAATCGTCGGAAAAGCTCGCCAGGCTTGTAGTGGTTGGCAGTCATGTTGATAAATGCCCGGATGGACATCACCCCAGTTAGGCGGGTCACCCCACCTTCGGCTTTCACATGGAGAAAACTCACCCCAGCTAAGCGGGTTACCAGGCCCAGTTGAGCGGGTAACCCGCCTCGGTGGGGTACCCCACCTCTCATGTGAACGCGATCAAGAAAAAAAAGAGAGATTGTATGGAGAGATTGGTTACCCCACCGAGGCGGGGTACCTCACCTTCTCGGGGTCCCCCGCCTCCATGTGAACAGGCCCTAAAAGAAAAAAGAGAGATTTTATGGAAAGGTTTGGGACCTCACCTCACCTACCTGTGGTGCCCCACTTCCATGTAAACTGTAACGAATCGCTCAACGAATCGGGCTTGCATCCCCTTGCAACTCGCGGCTCGCCACGGATTGAATTCGGGCTTTTCGAATTTCCGTAGTTTTGGCCAGTCACGCACCCCACTGTGAAGGAAATAACGACTGAGAGCGCTCGTAGTCCCCTGGTAGCCTTTCTTGGAATATGAGATGTCTGGAGGTGTTTTATTTTCCAGCAGCGCGATTACCTCGTTCGCTGTATCCAGATTCTCTGATCCGATAGCTCAGACCCGCTCACGGACAAAACAGCTCAGCTCACGGCTGCACGGACTTATCGGAGACCAAATAATAGAAACGACGCCATCATTCACCCCACCAAGTAAATTCATTTTGCAGCCGTTTGCGGCTAGGTTCGGGTACTTTCTACGTCATATATCGGCAAGTGAGCGGAAGGCTGGCCTAACAGCGGAGCTCCCAAGGCAATGTTGAGGGCAGAGCGATTTTTTAGTTGTCATTCACTACAATTTAAAACAAAAAATGCAAAGAAAATTTAAAAAAAAATTCCCTCAACTGAAGCAAAATAGAGAGTTTCACACGAGTCGTGTTGGCAGAATGATTTTTCAGTTGTTCAGTAGATAGGCGAGATAAGCAATTAGACCTGAAGAGAACGCAATGCGCAGAACCGAAGAACCGAGAAACTGCCACAACAGCTCCTGACAGGCATATCACTAGGCTTCCGCTCCTGACCATCCCAGTAAAAGGCAATGGAGACTTCAAAAGAGGTTTATTTCAGCTCTCATCTTTTATATCCTCCAACAAGAACTAATACTGCATTATAATACTGATAATTTTCTCTCGCTTCTTTTGCTTTCCTTTTTCTCTTCCTTTCTTTTCTCTTTATCTTCTACCCTTTATCACCTTTCTATCCACTGGAAAAGTTTTGGCCTCAGTCCTTCTAAAAACCTGGAAATGGAACATTGATCAACTGGGTGACTTGGCCTATTTTACCAGCAACTTTGCAGCCAAAATTGGACACGTTTTTCTGGTATACCTCTGCCAGAATTTGGTCGATATTCAAAATGGACACACGTATGGATGGATCTGTCCTTGCTGTGCTAGCTGCTTATCAAAACAATCTGGTGACGTCAAAAATGATGACGTCACAAGTGGCTGAATGGTTCCCGACTTCAACGTCGGGAAAATACAACTCTTGACGGAAAAGAGTTAAGCCAAACGGAGTCGCAAGTTATCGCAAGTTGAAACTTGTAGTACGCACGCAAGTACGCGCATGCACGCTTCGTGTGGGGGGGATTCCCCCTACCCCACAATGCACCTCGTGTCTGAGGATCGTGTATTTTGAAATCGATCCGCCATCTTGGAAGGATTTTTGCGAAGACGTACTGAGTGAAGATCGCCTTTCTCCGTTAGTTAGAAGGTAGGTTTCCTTCGAATGGCCGGCATTTTAAGTTTGCTGTCGACCTGAAATATTATTTATTCACGAATGAGGATGCCTGATTTTAATAGTATCATAATAAAGCACCACGAGAAGGCAATAATTTGCTTGACATCTGTTCACACGACGCGATAAACGCCATGCTGTCATAGATTTACCCGTTAAATTACCGTTGTAGGTAGTAATTATCTGGGGAATATGGGAAAATGTTTTCTTGAAGCCAGCGTGGTGTTGATTTGATACGTTTTAATATTGTTTTGAGTTTATGTGGCTTTGCATTGAAAGGCAACTGGTCAAAGTCCATGGGGTTTTGTCTAGTGCGATCATGTCAGCCGAGCGCTGAAAGATAATGCCGATAAGGCTATACCTAAGGGTGTTATTCAATAAGATGGAAGTAAGTGGCTGGGTATTCTGAAAGGTAGTGAGGGTATACCACAGAAATCTACAAATCATGAACCCTTGTTGCATTTAGATCTATCATTATTCTCGTAGTTGTACATGCACAAGCTCCAACCCTCAACCCTCCCCTTTTGACCTGACATTTACAGTACCGCTCGAAAGTATTGGTGCATTTTCCGCAATACTGCCACGGTGGAATCGCAGTTTGTATCTCCGGTTTGACCTCGGGAAAACCTCGTCTAACTTCTTTGAAAACTCCTGTTTTACCTCGGTTTTTTGCGGTCAAAAATACCGCGGTAAAGAATAGGACGCGGTGGTGTTTGAATAGCCTTCTGTTTTCTTTCTTTCAAAGTTTAATTAACTTCAATAAGCGAGACGTCGCATGCCGATAATTTTATGATGTGATAGATTTCACATGATTATTGCTTTTACCGTGATTCACAAACCATGACTTCTGAGCACTTTTGCTGAACGCTAACGTTAGTTGAAGAAAGAAATGGATACTCGTGCCATTTGCAACAGCTAGAAGAAATAAAACGGACATCATAGAGATAGAATTGTTGTGTTACATACCATCTGACGTTCATTGAAAAGGTCAGATTTCACCCGTTATGCAAATTTGATGCGCTTTTGAACTGAAACTAACTCCGCGTTATATATCGCTATTTCTTACAAATTCTTTTACACTTGGCATTGTCTTTGAGTTTCAACATGAGTTTCATTTACTATTTCAATTATCATCGAAGGATTAAGTGCACAAAAGATCTAGAAAGGTTCCATTTGTTCCCACATCGCTCGCACAATTCAGTAAGTTTGCTTTTGACGGCATAATTTTATTTCAATTCTGAAAATTTTTAACTTACGTCGCATTCGGCACGCAAATTATTCACGCAACGCTTGGCACCACATAGTCATGTTTTACTTTACTATTGAACATGTCAGCTTCTGCTCGTTTGCTCGAAGTTTGCTTGTGGCTGCCCGACAATCTATTCTATTGTGATTGTGCATGATTGTGGCGCTTCGTCCCGCCGTCTTGCAAAGTCTGAAACGAGAACCTCTCATGTTGTATCGCACGGACTACCGGCTTGCTTGAAAAACAGTTAAATACGTTGGCTTGCTCATAGCTCTCCTTAAACGATCTAATACCAATAAAACACGATCTTTAAAGTTCTTTATTTATGATTGCACTTGGTGATAAAAACACCTGCAATCGACTCCAAGCCAGCGTGACAGCACACGATCGAGTCCGGAATCGGTTTTATCACGAAGCGCAATCTTGTGAAATTATACTGCTAACCTTTTGTCTATTTGCTCCTTTGCACCCACCAGTGTGGCAGGTGGGTTCGACTCCCCGTCGCGGTGTCATAAGTGGGTTGAGTTTGTTGTTGGTTCTCGTCCTTGCTCCAAGAGGTTTTTCTCCGGGTACTCCGGTTTTCCCCTCTCCTCAAAAACCAACACATCCAAATTCCAGATTCAATCTTGGAGTTGTCCCCAATTAGCATTCTGTGTTAAATACTGTTGACACCTAGCTAAATAAAGTGATTTATATATTTGTTTGTCTATTTATTTTTTCAGTTTGTGTCTATAGTTGCTCCTTGGTTTTCAGTTGAGCTTGGAAAAAAAATTGCAGGTCAAGATATTTGAACCATGCCTGGGTACAAGATTTCATATGCTGATTTGTGTGCAGTGAATCCTCGGTACATCTGTGCCTCATGTGGTCTTTTATTAAGAGATCCTCTGCAAACTAGCTGTGGAGACCTTCACTGTCAAACATGTCTGAGCAACTTACAAAGGTAATACAATGTTGTTGGAGTGCTGTAAAAGTCACACTTGCAGTGACTGTAAGTTGCATGTGTACTAAGCTCAAATTGTGGGGAAAAAGGTTTTACTGAAAGGTTTATAATTATGCAGTGAGAGTCCTGTTAACTTTTCATCACTCAACATGAGCAAAATTAGCCATCTGTATTGATACACTGTAGGTAATGAAGCCAAGCCATACATTTTAAAGGAACTGGGTAGTCTGTGAGTTGTAGAGCTGCAATTTGCAAGTTTCTAGTTGCGAGTTGTGAGTTGCGAGTTGCAGTTGCCAGTTGTAGATTCCTCATCTGTATTTGGCTGCATTCTCAAAATTGCAAATTGATGCTCTTGGGGAAGTATCAAATTCTATTTTGTCTCATTTTAAAGTTGAAATTCTTTCTTGTTTCTTTCTGAGTTTTTTTAACCTTTTGATGTTCATCCTGGTTGTTTCTTTTCCCCTTTTTTATTCTTTGAAACTTTTTGGGTTAATGCTTGTACCTTAATCCATTTCTTAATACATTCGGACAAGCACGAAAAATATTACATAGGAGTGTTGATTACAAAGTAAGTGATGACTTGTTACAAAAGACAAAAGAAAAGAAATCACTGAAATTTATATCTATAATCATCACAGTAGTAGAATCATTCCAGTATTATGGGATGCCCAGGGGGCAAAATAAATATGGCTGCTGTATCGGTAGAAAGGTCTATTAAAACTTCTACTAGTTTGAGAATGTCACCGATATAACACTGAAAACATCCATAAATGCCCGGGCTTTTAATACAAACCCAACCAAGTCATATGACTGGACGAATTCCATCAGATTTTTTTTCTGTATCCCACGCATTCTTTAAGCTCTGAGTTAAGCACATATAGATACATCCAGAAGTGCATGTTCGAGTGCAATGAGAAATGGAGCAAGGTACATGTATGTACAAGCATTACATACATACATACATACTTTATTGTTACCTCCCCAATGGGGCTTTTCAGGAACAATTACTTAAATTACTAAGTTACATGTACTAATAACTATACAAACAAAATTAACCCAAAAAGTTTTAAAGAATAAAAAAGGGGAAAAAGAACAACCAGAAAGAGCTTCAAAAGGTTAAAAAAAACCTTGGAAGGAAATGAGAAATAAATAAATTACATTCCCAAGAACACCAATTTACAATTTTGAGAACGCTGTCAAATACTGATGATCGAGGAATCTACAACTCGCAACTCGCAACTCGCTCCTTGCAACTTGCAACTCCACAACTTGCATTCTTCCCACACCCCATTTTAAATAAGTCTTCCATGCAATTTTAGCAATTTTGTGAAGAGCATGTTTGCACACTTAAGCCCATGTGATCGCTCTGTTTCTTTCTGCTTCCATGATATAACGTGACAGATTCATCGAGAAGTCACTGATAGTTTTTTCAATAATTATTTTCTTTCTACTTCTATGACACAGATTCATTAAGTAGTCCGTAGTTATATGGTACTGTATTACTGACTGTATCACTGTGTGTGCTTGGTGTCCTTTGGCTGTTTCAAAAGGCAACTTTAAATCAATAATAAATATTAAGATCAGTCTGTAAACAAAAGCATAATTATGTACACGTAACAGCCACTAATTAAAGGCTTCTTTTGCAGCCATCACCTATCAAAAACATTGACTAGTTCTTATCTTTGTCTATATCATATACTAATATGTGATGAGAGAGCTGTTGTCCATCCATCACAGAAAACGGCTAAGTTACAAAAAGCCATTTCCTGGCAAAGATGTGCCAAATTTGGTTTTAAATTGAAAAGATCTTTGGAGAATTTCCAGAAAAGTCGCACGTTTTTGTCAGCAAGCGAACATCTTGCCAATTGTCTGTTGTGTGACTAAATTTCAACCACTTATAATGCTAATTGGTGTTGGTTTTCGTGTGTGACTAATTTCAACCGCTAATGCAAATTTGTGTAATGGTTGTCAAAACATCGTGTTGTAGACTTGCTCCAAGTCAACCTCTTCAATTGATGTTAATTTGCTCTGTGTTTTGCAAGTAAAGTGAGTGAAGCGAGCTTCAATGAGGTCATGAAGTGACCGAGCGGATGATGAAGCTGCGAGGGACCTAATAACCTGAAATACAATTGAAGGACTTGGGAAAGTCTAATCATGTTGTTGAATGGTGAATTGTTCACGGGTACCAGCTATGTTTTCATAATAATTATTTTGCAGTATTGTTGGTTAACAAAGGGACAATTTTCCCCCCAAACAGTCATTTTATTGAGGACAAGCTGCTGCACCAGCCTCATTTTAAAATATTAGAATGTGGGAAAATACTCTTTAACATGTATTTAAGTTCACCCAATATTTACTGAAGTTTATATATGGCATTTATTTGTGACTGCAGATATTAAATAAATTTGGTATCATTAATTTTATTATGCTGCAATAAGCCATTTATATGTCATAGATTAGTTTAAAAATTTACATTCATTTGTGTTTTAATTAGTAATCGACATAAATTAAAAAAATTAATGTGGTTTTAAGAATTGTTTTTCATATTATTAACTAAAGTTAAATAAATACAATCAATCAACTGACAGTAAAGTCACTACATTTCATGAGATTTAATACCAAAGTTTAACCCCTGATGTAAAAGGAAGCTTAATTGGAATAATTATGGCATGAGAAGATTAAACTTCAAGTGTACCTTCTAACCTTCTACCATGAACTCTGCAGCAGGGAGTCACTTGATGATTAGAGGTTATAACCTCTTTCTCTTTTATTAACTTTTTGCAATAGCCCATACATGCATGTACATGTTTTTCAGAATCTGATTTTTCGATATGTAAAATAGAAAGATCAGTTCGGTAAGTTTCGTTTTGTGTTTTCTTTCATGTCTAGCAAAAAAGATAATTTGAAACTTTATTATTTTTCGACCATAACTTTGTATTTTTTTGTAAACCTTTAATATTACTTTGTTCTCCTTTCAACGGTTTACTTCATTTCTTCCTTTTGGATTTCGGAGACTTCTGAATTCTGATTTTGTTAGCATTAGACATAGAAATACCCATGACATAGACCATTAAATTAAGATTTTTTACAAGACTTATTTCTGTAGCAGCTGTAACTGTATTTGTGCAGTGAAGTAATATAATGGAATCATTGAACGTAAAAACATACAATTATTTTTAATTGGCAATTGGTTTGAAGAAAGTTGTTTAATGAACTGAAAAGTTCTCAAATTATACATGCTTAAGTAGCCACTCTCAGGAATAAAAAGGGCTAGACGCATTTGACTCTGGGATTAAGTTTTTTAATATAATGGAAGTTTTCAATCATTCAAAATTGAGGATGGACAGTAATAAAAGAAACCAGCTTATTTGTTGCATGGCAGTGGGAAACTAAGACATCCGTAAAGTGGGAAACTAAGACATCTGTAAAGTCTTGAATTCTATGTAAGAACTTTATGTGACTGTGAACTAATTGTTTCTAAAGTTAGGAGCTAATTGTTACAAGTGTTTAGTCTGAAACCCCTTCTGCCACTGCCCAGCTGTGGAAATGCCACAGCAATTCAGACATATATAAGCACCTTAAAAAATGTTAATAAGTGGTATCAAGGAAAAGTTAATTACAATGATATTAACAATAATAACAGCTATTACAATAATTACTTAGCTGAACAATATAATTATCATGTCAAGTATAATAATATTAATATCCCTGTGAAAATCAATTCTGTCATGTTTGACATCTCAATAGGCAAGAAAATCCAGTTTGCTTAATGTGTGGAGTATCTTTGGAAGCTCAAACTGTTGTAAGTATTACCAAATTTGCTTCTAAAGTTTTTGTCTTAATTGAATTGATAATAATATTACCAGTAATATTATGCACCTATCAATGTAAAGCCGACGGGGGGGGGGGGGGGGGGGGGCAGGGCATGGGGTGGGGATTTGACATTTTTCAAAAATTTGCCGTCAAATTCCCTGCCCACGGGCAAACTGTTCCAGTCAAATGCACAAAAATTTCCCCACCCCAGGCGGCACATTGCCCGTACACTTCAATTGTTCGCATTGGCAAAAAAATCGACTTCGTTTCTCTTTATCCCCGTTTACTTCAATACCGCAATATCTAAAAACATTCAAATCAACAAAAAAACTCTAAATTAATAAAAAATATGGAGATAAAACAGTTAAATTCACTCATCTTTCTCTGATTCTCGATCTCGTGGACATACAAATTATGATTTCAAGGACATAGAGCGCATGCGTGATGCAGGAAAAGTAATTTTGGTCTCAGTCTCTTCATTCAAGTCGATGTTCAATATCCCCACATTGGGCGAAGACAGATTCAAATATCCCCTCCCCCGAGAAGGCAAGATCAGTCAAAAGACCCACCACAGGGCCAGCAATAACAATCAAATCCCCACCCATGCCCTGCCTCTCCCCCCCTCCCCCCCCCCCCTTCGCCGGCTTTAAATTGATAGGTGCATTATAATTGTAAAGGTAAGCCGCAGACCAGAGCACCATTGGTAAGCAAATTTGGTAACCTATATTTGGTGTGAGAAATTTTGGTTGTGATGCCAGCATACATCTGTCCACTCGTCCGTACAGACTCTGGGGGAGGGGGGAGGGGAGTTCCAAGGCAACCTGACCGGGGGGAGAAGAATGCATATGCCATCTTTTGAAAAAGAGGTTTCTTAAAAACCTTAAGAGCAACTTTCAGTAAAAGTCAAGCAAAATTTCGCGGCAGTAGTTAAAAATCGACTTCTTTTGTATTTTGCATATAATTAGATATTGGCAAGGCTAGAAACCTGATGTGGTTCGTTTTTGCCAGAAGTGCTTTATTCTTGAAAAAAAAAAACAAGGAAATCTGTTTTTGCATTCAGGAGGTCAAAATCACAGGAAGTTAATCTTGAAAATCAGTACCATAAACTTGAATCACGCTCAGGTAAATTAATGTGCAGAGAAAAAGATAGGCATGCACTTTCTACCAACAGAACAAGTCTTTCTCATAAACTACTGTAGACAGTTGTGAAACAGCAATAGCAAAATCTACTGCACACAAACAATTCCAAACTAAAAGGCAGGTTTTGATGATCACATACATGTAGAAACTGATTTGGAAGCTAACTTCTGTGAAATAATTTAACATGTGCCATTGTACATGTAAATGGTCTCAATCCTCATTCAATAGACAGCACAAACAATGAATCCTTGCGAAGCAGGCATTATCTGGGTTCAAATCCCAATGGAGGTGGAAATTTTTTTTAACTGACGCCTTTCACAACAACCAATTATAAGTCAGTTAAGTTTAACAGCAATAATAAAGTAACAATTAAAAAATAACCTTATAAAAATAAAATACCATTTTAAATTCATGGTTCAAAGGTAGACAATTGTATAAGAATATTTTATTCTGCTTTTTAAATAAGATTTTACTGTTAGATCAGTAAAATATTGTTAATGGAACGTAACACTCATTCTCAGTGAGCCTTTCATGGCGCGTTCGCTATCAATAGAACTACTATGCAGTCGGGATCCCAAGGTCACTAAAATCAATAGCTCCGTTGTAGCTAGACCTACAACATTATGGCTTTGTTTCTATAGTTTGCTTTTTCGTACGTTTTATTGCATTGGTCGATAGCATTAAGGACCTATTCATAACTAAGATACTAGTACACGTGTAAGGCCAAGCTGTTGTATAGTACAGCCTTAACTACTGGCTACGTTGGCAGACACTGTCTAGATATAAAAGCTTAAGCAACCTGTTCAAGGTTCAATTTGTACTTCTCTTGGGCAGTGCAGCCAGTGTTTTGTCAATTTAGCAAAATATTTCCCTCCCTCCCTTCCTCCCTTTGGAGATGGGTTGGCTATGTTATTTGTGCTTCAATAAACTAGGGTCACTCCTGCGTGGTGCGGTTAAGTCTGCGCAGTGACTTCCCCCAAGCTTGTCGGCTTCGTTGCCTTTATGCATCGCCTGCTAACCAATACTCTTGTCCGATCCAGCACGTGCTGTCTAGCATTCAGCTCGTAGTGCTGGGGAGATAAGTGAGGTGTTTTTGTCACGCAAATCGGAAGTCGCAATAGACTAACCAACTGCAAGGCAGTGTTCCCCTCAATATCGCCATCCTGAGAGTGTTTTACTTTGTTTCGCGTGTCACGCGCTCGTTTATAGCCTATTGCAGTTGCGCTACGTTCCTCAGGAACAGTGACATTAACGCTGTGTAACCTAAAAGGTGTGGATGTGGCTCTACCAGCAGAAAACATGGTCCCATTTCTTTTTTTGCAGTCACTTGCCCAAGACCTCTTGTTTTGGGTTGGCCAAACAAATACTGGTAGTGTCTTTCGCTACACGAGCTCGGGATTGTATCTTAATTGAGCGAGTGACTGTATGTTTTAAGGGAGAACAACAGCTGGGGCTAATGCCTCTGGGGCTTTTGATTTTTTTTTGTTTAATTTCACAACTTCAATAAGAGTATTTTCAGAAATTAATAAGTACCAATGAAAAAAAAAAAGTGGAGCTCCACTTTTAGGCTAATGGTTCAATCTATCTTAATATTAAGATTGACACCATGCATGGTAGCTTAAGTTAGCACTGGTGAGTGGGTGGCAGATGGTTTAAGCTGTTAATTATTTGACAATTTTCGTATTATAAGTGTAACATGTAGTTGACCAGTGCTTGACCTGAGGATAGCTACATTACCAGGGTTTAACAATAGGTCAAAATAAAACTTAGATCAGTGCTTAAAAATAATTTTATTGATAATTAGCATTACTAAGATCAGTGACTTGGCCTAAATACCAAAAGCACATAGTGCAGTGTCCCTCCCGTACGAAAATTTACAGCCATGCAGACACGGCAAGAATCCAGCCTGATTCTGGCCAGAAAGCCTTCTTTGCAGCGAGAATGGAACGGGACAAAGCGAGACACAAAATTTGTCTCACTTTGCAACGAGAACGAGACATTTGTCTTGCTACTGTCTGAGCGGGAATTTGGCTAGATTTGAATGTGACAGGGCGAGACTGAACTTATCATTATTGAAAAGCTACGTAAAACTCAACGAGACATTTGTCGGGTTGTATTATGAGCGAGAATGCGGCCAGAATCAACAAGACAAAGATACCCGTACGAAAATTTATGGCCTGACACAAGCGAAATTCTAGCCAGACAAATGTCCCGCTAAACAGCGAGAATTGAGCGAGAAAAAACTCAGCGAAAATTAGGCTGACACGAGCGGGAAAAATGAACGAGATAATGGAACAAGACATTTGTACCGCCGCGACATTGGAGCGCCTTTATGAGTGGTAATCTGGCGAGATTCAGGCCCGATTCACGGTAGGAAAAATCCCACCTTCGAGCGAGACGACAACAGCGGTTTTAATGGTTCGAGTAGCTCTATATCTCTATATATAACTAGTACAACGAACAACAATTTCAAAATACATGTGTTAGGTTTATTTTGTAACCTTTGTACACGATAAAATTGCATTAGTGGTGTAAGACGCTAAACTAGCACACGTTGTAATAAAGGTAAGACCTACAACATTTTTTATAGCTAGGCAAAGGTTAACCTGGACTTGATATTTTTACGGTACGGAGCTCGAAGGAATCTACAATTATTTCTCATGATCAATGTCGAACTCGGCAGTATAAAATGTGGATAATCATGTGCCACTGATAATTATAATTTTCAAGGACTCTTTGCTCACCTCAGTATTTGTGGTCAGTTCTTCCATATTCAATTTGCAGCAAATTGCAGCAGATCAAAGAACCTAAATTTATCGTGGCGAACATTATCCTTTGGAGCCAATCTGACAGAGCAGACATTTACAAAACGGCTTCAGATCTTCGCTCAGGAAAGCAAAACATTAAAATTGTTTCCCAACTGAACTGCATAAGTACTTCACGCTAAAACTGTCCGCACTTTTCTACGTTGTAAGTCAAATTACCAACGGTCGAGAATGTTTTCACGTCAATTTTGTAATGCGATCGGGCAGGATAACAAGAAAACAATTGTTTCACAAAAGTTGGCCAATTACATTTACGCCTCAGCTGTCCCAAGGGAACTTTGCGATAAAATCCGACGCATGCCTGTCACGAAATGTGGAGTAATGGTGCTTTGTTCGCCGAAACTGTTCAGAATCTTCTACTTGGAAAAATATTTTTTCAGTGCATAATGTCATAAAATAAAACAGTCACATATAACGGATAGCCGTTGGCACAAAAACGGACCGTAATATGAAACCAGTGAGACTGAATCTTTCCGGATCAGTCGGATAACTACAAAATCTAAGCTTAAATGGTGGTGAGTTTTGCCTCGTGTTCAGTCTGTTGTATGTTGTATTGAGAAAGATATAACGAAGTAATGAATCCTAATTAATTTAAGGTTTGACTTCGTAAACAAAACACATTAGATGTTGGGCTTTTGTTACGTTTCTCACGAATTCAGGCTAGGATTTTATTGCAAAGTTCCCTTGGGACAGCTGAGGCATTAATGTAATTGGCCAATGTTTGTGAAACAATTGTTTTCTTTATATTATCCTGCCCGTCCGCATTACAAAATTGACCTGAATACATTCTCGACCGTTGGTAATTTGAATTACAACGTAGAAAAGCGTGGACAGTTTTAGCGTGAAGTACTATGCAGTTTGGGAAACGATTTTAACGTTTTGCTTAATTACCTGGAGTGAAGATCTGAAGCGTTTTGTAAATGTCTGCTCTGTCAGATTGGCTCCAAAGGATAATGTTCGCCACGATAAATTTAGGTTCTTTGATCTGCTGCAAATTGAAGTGGCTCTCGAATTGTATTTAGGTCCATTTTTCCACAAGGGAAAGAATATGGAAGAGCTGCATGACCACAAATACTGAGGTGAGCAAAGTGTCCTTGAAAATTATAATTATCAGTGGCACATGATTATCTACATTTTATACTGCCGAGTTCGACATTGATCATGAGAAATAATTGTAGTTTCCTTTGAGCTCCGTACCGTAAAAATATCAAGTCCAGGTTAACCTTTGCCTAGCTATAAAAAAAAAAGTGTTGTAGGTCTTACCTGTTTATTACAATGTGTCCTAGTTTAGCGTGTTACGCCACTAATGCAATTTTATCATGTACAAAGGTTACAAAATAAACCTAATACATGTATTTTGAAATTGTTGTTCATTGTACTAGTTATATAATAGAGATATAGAGCTACTCAAACCATTAAAACCGCTGTTGTCGTCTCGCTCGCCAGCAGGATTTTTCCTCCTGTGAATCGGGCCTGAATCTCGCCAGATTATCGCTCATAAAGGCGCAGTGTTACGGCGGCACAAATGTCTCGTTTCATTCTCGATTTTCGCTGAATTTTTTCTTGCTCAATTCTCTCTGTTTAGCGGGACATTAATTTGTCTGGCTGGAATTTCGCTTGTGTCAGGCCATAAATTTTTGTACAGGCTTACAAGAAGACAGTGTCCCCGACAGTGTACCTTAGGCACTGGTCATTATTTAGAGGGGGGAGGGAGGGCTGGTGCAAATGGAGGGAGGGCATGTTCCAATTCTTCTGACCCTCCCCTTTGTGAAGCACATTTTTGCTGACCCTCCCCCCTTACCCCCTTTGTATAGCAAATTGCAAAGCTCCCTAATATGCATGCATAAATTTATGTGTCCTCCCTTTTTCCCTGCATGAGATTCATTGACCCTCCCCCTATTTTCACCAGGCCTCCCCCACCTCTAAATAATGACCAGTCCCTTACATTAAGATTACCAATTCAAATTAAAATCAGTCCTTAGGCCTAAGTTACGTTAATAATAAAATTATCACTTTTCAGAGGTTCTTGTGTCAACTGCAGCATCCCATCACATCACATGAAACCTAACCTGATTTTAAAATTAATAGTATTTAGAGCTAGACCTAAGTACTAAAATAGTATGCTTAGAACCAAAATTATACTAAAACAGTACTTTTAAAAAAGCACAAATGATTAAACCTTTTTTTTACTTAAAGTGAGTGCCTTTGCATGCAAGGTTGATGAAATCTCAACCCCTAAGCTAACCAATCAGTGCTTTAATTGGCCTGATTACATCACTTGCTTGAAATAAGCTAGCCTAAATAATAAAAGCATTTGAAATTTTTACTGTAGCACTTTCCAGAGGCTCTTGGGTATAAAAGCATAGCAACACTGCTGTGCAGTGCCCCATGTAAGAATTTGTCACACCGCCCAGGCCACACATGGCCTAAAGTGTATGTGGTTGAAAAGATGGGGAAAAATGATTATCACTATACTCTCTCTGGAAAGCTGCAATGTGTATGTAGTCCACTGCATGGTCTAAACAGTCCAACATTAATTTTTATCAAGACTTCCTTCCCTTACTGGTTTGACAGTACCCATTTTTTTGGAACCACTATAAACCATTCTGTGCCACTACACACGCACAGGAGAATCGTTGGTGCTTTTATGCATAATTTTACAGGTGGAACATACACTGTTAGTATTATTGTATTCAATA
This sequence comes from Siderastrea radians, assembly GCA_964017195.1. Classification (NCBI taxonomy): domain Eukaryota; kingdom Metazoa; phylum Cnidaria; class Anthozoa; order Scleractinia; family Rhizangiidae; genus Siderastrea; species Siderastrea radians. Next base: position 27,589,923 of record OZ024889.1, read on the forward strand.
TTATTTTGTTCTGTGTATAATACAGTGTAACCACATTTCCATGACATCAGCTGACATCAAGGTTAATTTTTATTTATTATGCCACTGTAACGGGCCCACTGAAGCGATAATTTATTCTATAGAAAATGGATTAGTAAGTTGACATGTCTGTAAGGGCCAGACGGGTTGACACAAGCTGGTCTGGAAAAAGCTGTCCATCCCTGCACAAATCGTCTGTTCATTTAATGTGCACATAGCATCTGTTAGTAATATTCAGCATGAAAATGTATGGCTGTGCTTGGTGATGGTGTACTACAGTGTAGTATGGCATGACCTTGAGCCAAATATTTTCCCATCTGGCCCTGCCACTCACTTTTCGTCTATTATTTATTATGTCCGTCTGCTTTTTTCTTGCAGGTTTTTCCTGACGCATTTGTCGAGAGAGAAATTTTAGAGTTGATTACCACTTGCCTAAACAAAGGTAGTGGCTGCAACTGGCATGGCAGAGTGAGGGAATTTGAGGTGATGGACATTTTATGTCACACTCCTTTTCTTGCACAATGCTACATGCTATGCCATTGACATTGTTTTAAGAAAATTTTCATGACCTGTGTCAACTTGCCAAATACCGATAAAATGAAAACAATGGCACTGAGGCAGAGTTGGCAAGTGTCAGCTTTGCACTCTTGACACTTCTTCTTATAGTAATTTTATTTTGATTGTTTAGGTGAAGCTGAATTCATCAAAATAGTTGAAAAGCTGTCAAAAAGTTTTGTATTTATCTAATTATACAATATTTTTCTTTTGCTTGTTTCTTTTTGCTGATCTATTTATTCAATGCAGAAAAATGTTGTCTATATATGTATTGACAGTACTAGAGGCACTCACATTCAAGAATTTATACACATGCTGCTCTAATAAACATGTTACGTTTGTTTCTTCCTTATTTCTTCAGGTACATGAGGGTATTTGCCCATACAGACCAGTTAAATGCAAACACAATGGCTGCTGTAACTTAATACCATCTTGTAACTTGCAAGACCATGAAGATAACTGCTGTCCATACCACCCAGTGCAGTGTGAATACTGCAATTCTCCAGAGACAGTGGGAGGCTTGCCGGTAACATTAATAAACGTTTTACATCTGTATTTGGTCTGTGGTATATGATCTACTTCATGGGCATTTATCACGTTGTTTTGGATTTCATGTGGCATTTTTCAGTATGTATTAGACGTAGTTGTTAACTAAAGAGAGGTGTTTAATGTTATTTGCCCAAAGAAGTATTCCTTACATTACATTTTTTTGTACCCTCGCAGTATCAATAGCAGTCATTCTGTACTTTCCAAATCATTGTGTATGTTATTACATTGGCTTCTTCAGTATCACAGACACTGTCAAACTAAGTGATAGCATTTTTTACTCCAGTTTGGACAGACTTTATAGTAGTTTGACCCTTGAACTCTGTCAGACCAGACTCTGTTTGAAAAAGGCCTTCACTAGATAGAGGGCATTTAATAGCTTAAGCTATGACGGTTATTTTTAACAGGACAATAGTAAATTTTGGGCTACAAGGCTGATGCTTAACCCCATGCAGTTTCTGTTCACATGACCCAAGTGGAAACTCATACTACAACTCCTCCTCCCCCTCCTCTCCCATGGGACGCTAGTACATTGTAGGGTATTCCCCTAACATTTTCTGTTTATAACAATTTCCATGTACCTGCATATAGAGGGACAAGGTGGAGTTAAGGGTGGACAGCGCACAATGCAAAATAATAATTGTTGTGACCTTTTAATAGTGCAGAAACAAGTCTGTAACGTAACTATTTGTTCTTTTCTTTTTGTTTGCAATTCTGTCAGAACCACCTTACTGTGTGTCCTGATTTTCCGATTGACTGCCCCAATTGTGGCCATGCAAATTTGCCAAGAAGCCAGGTTGGTTAAGTTCATTTATTTCAACAAGTAGTTTGAAAATTGGCTACCTTGCGTCGACTAATCAGTGGTAATTTAATGTTAAGCTGTTTTTCTTTTTTGAGCCATAAATTGCTTTACGTAGGTATTGTAACTAAATTGAAGTGAGTGAAATGATCTTTGCAGCTCTCTTCGCAGCAATAATATTAATAAAAGTAATTGCTCTTTAACCTGAAAAAACAGGATTCGAACCTATGACCTTTGTGATACCGGTGCATTGCTCTACCGACTGAGCTGTGAAGCCTTGAGAGGCATTCCAATCATGATATCCCACACGTGAAATGAACATGAATGTTGTCTTTACATACTTTTAAAATACATGTATATAAAGATTAGTGTGAAAGGGTTGGACAAATCATTACGAATTGGTATTTTTAACAAGGAAATTGGGTGGTATGAGGTCCAAAAGAATGAATTCTAAAGGCAACGGGATATGAGCTGCCATGAAGAACCGGGAATGTGCATACATGTATATAAAGACTAGTAAAGGTTGGATAAATCGTTACGAATAGGTATTTTAACAAGGAAATTGGGTAGCATGAGGTCCAAATGAATGAATTCTAAAGGAAACGGGATATGAGCTGCCATGAATAATCAGGAATGTTATGTGGACATCAAGACATTGCAATGTATGTTGTCACAAGATTAGCTGGTGACGCTAGAGCGATGATCACGTATTGGTTTTAAAAACCAATGCCAAACTTTAATTTGCAGTTACATGATATTCGTGTGAGCATAGGTGGCATATTTATCGGTGTATTGGTGTAGAAACAGAGTAATTAGAGTACAATATAAGAGTAGTTTTCTCTCGAGTGTCGGTACAAAGGTCCTGCAACCTGCATTCCTTTGGTTTCACTTTACTTTTCAGGGTCAAGAAGTTTGACCATTTTCTTAACCAATTAGAAGTAGTAAGTAAGCACACTGCATATCATTAGGTAAATTAACAAGCTTATTTAAATACTCCATATTGACTGGTATATACTCAAGTAGGTTCAAAACAACACTTGACAGGTTTTTATTTTCTGCAGATGAAGTGCCATCTTGATCCGATCAATGGCGACTGTCCCAGAATGCGTTGCCCTTTTGGAGGGTATGGCTGTGCACATGAGGTAAGTTTACCAATTATTGAGTGTTATTTTTGTACTCGATCGTCTAATTAGATGGCGTTAAGGTATTTTGTTTCGCTATTCACTTGATCCCAAACTGTTCCCTATAACAATACCCTGACCCTATTTGGTGCTTAATAGTCTGCTCGTACATGTAGGTGTTATTTCTATTCATTTATTTTCTGAGCCCATTATGAGAAATGCAATATTAAGTAAATTCAAGAAACCAATTTATTCATTAAGAATTGGGAAGGGTTTCACTAAGAAGGTGGTTGGCTTGGCTTATGGCCTATGTAATTTAGTGCCCCCTGTCTCTTTCTCCTCCTCCCCCCCCCCCTCAAGTTATTGCAAACGTGTAGAAAGCATAAATAAATAATTTCGTTATTACATTTAAAATTCAACATCTGGTTCTTAAATAAAAACGATTTTGGAGCCTATGAAAAGAATTTGAGATATAAGCGACCTTCCATATAAGTTGTTGAGGTTTTGGGACCCACATTAGAAGACTTGAGTTTGTACTAAAAAAGTGTAACCTCCATTGTAAGGTTAGTGTTATTAGCGACAAATTAGTGGCATCGCAGAACTTTAAAACGTCATCAACAGATTATACAGTCGACTCCCGGTAACTCGAACCCGCGGTAACTCGAAGCTCGCGCTAACTCGAACCAAAACTGATTTCCCCTGGAATTGCTCCATACATTTACTGTAATTTTACCCTCAATAACTCGAACCCTCGATAACTCGAACTGAAATCCTATTCCCTTCAGGTCATTTTCTTTTATTCTACCCTCGATAACTCGAACCTTGTTTGTCAAAGTGTAATGAGACAAAACATACTCCAGAACACTGAATTTATTTTGAATCAATTTTCGAAAAAATGAGCAGCATTGTAGTTTTGAAGTGTGTACTTGTTCTTTGTGTCAATTGGTTTTAGTTTCCTGGTGCTTTGGTACACAAAACGCGTCAGTTCTTCCTGTGAGAATACATGTGATAAGTGGTGTCAGCAGGAATCCTACCCCCCGATAACTCGAACTCCAGGAACTCCGATAGTTCGAACCTTTTTTGATTTCCCTCGAAGGTTCGAGTTATCGGCAGTCGACTGTAATACTCTTTGTGCAATATGCGTATTTTATTGTAAACAGCCGAAGGAAACACCATAGATAATACCTGGCTACTTTTCTTACGTGTACAGAACCTCGTTTGTCACAATGGGTCACAATGTAGACTACTGGCTATACCAGTAATTGTGTTTAACCCAGTTGAGTCTTACTACTGTTATTGTTGTTTTTTAGGTTAGGGACTCTGTTGTAACCCGCTGTTCTTTATTGTTTCAAGAGTCAGTGATGTACTGGCTGCCTCATTCCAAGAGGTAATAAGTGCACAACGAAGGACTTACAGTGTCCTTTACTGCTTTAGTTGATCCGGCTTTCCTTTTGCTTCTCCATCTACGTTTTCGTGGCTTCCTTTTGCAATTACATACCGGGATTTCCAGAAGCGTTTTTCTCTTCAAAGAATAAATTCAGTGTTTGATGTAAGTTTGTCTTTTCTGGTTGAATAGGAATTAATGGACCAGGATGGTTTGAAGAGGCATTTGAAAGATGGTATCACCGAGCATCATCTTTTGCTTCTGCGTGTAGTGGATGCAAAATACAATCACGATGGTGGAGAATGTGGCCTCGCCTCTAAAGAAAGTAAATTCAGGCAAGCACTCACTGCAACTGAAGTTGAAGTCAAAAGTCACGAGTGGGCCTTAAATGTTCATTACAAGTGGCTGGCAAAATTAGGAGGTGACGTGAAAGCTTTGTTTGATTCTCTGGCACTGGCTCAGGCTCAAGTACTGGAGAATTGTGAAGAATTCCGTACCAAAATAGCAGCTCTTAGTGAAGAGAACGCTGAATTGAGGGGTCGACTTGAAGAGGTAGAGGCACAGAGTGTAGTTCAGGAGAATAGAATGAATGTCCAGTTGGAGTTCACACGTGCAATGGTTTCTACTGTTCTGCGCAATTACCAGCAACTCCCCCGCCAGGAACAAGTCTATTCATACGATGGGCAATTGATTTGGAAAATTGATGATGTTTGCCAAAAGTGTGCCGAGGCGAGAGACAACCCAGACAGCTTTTTGTCAAGCTCACCTTTTTACACGAGTCGCGATGGATACAAAATGTGTGTACGCCTCCACTTGAATGGGTACGGAAGGGATCGGGGCTCGAGGATGTCCTTGTTTTTTGTTGTGATGGAAGGAGAGTATGATCCCATTCTTGAGTGGCCATTTTCGCGTCACATTGAAGTTAGATTGATGGGCCAAGCTGGCAGCAGAGGAGATGATGTAGTTGCCCACGTACAACCGCATCCTGGAGATGCATCATTTGCTCAGCCGGTTCAAGATATGAATCAGGTTCCAGATCTTGGTGCTGAGCCTCACTGTTCAATTCCGTTGGACAACCTCAGCAGTGGAGCCTTTGTTCGTGGTGACGCCATGTTTGTAAAGGTCTTAGTGCGCGAGAAGTGAGCAGAGAGATTTTGTCAGTGACTGTAGTTATATTAGATATTCGTGATTTCTTTTCAGTAGTGTAACAGTCAACAGGAACGTGACTTTCCAAGCTTGGAGACCTAGAACGACGTATGACGAATGGATGCTTCAAAGCTCTGAAAGCTAGAAGGAAGAGGCTCTATGTGCAAGAATACATTCAGTACTTACACTACCTGTGGTCTTCTTGTCGGAGAGGTATAGTATAGAGTTAGTGTACAGTTGTATAAGTGTATATAATAGTTTAGACGCATTTAAAATATTTAACCGAAGTGTTCTGGTGTTTACATTTGATTTATAGCTCACTTCAGAAAAGAGCGCGATGCCTTGGAACTATATATATTGTATATAGCAGTATTCAGTATAGTAGCATTTACAGTAATCGGTTTTGGGGAAAGAGATATATTAACCTGCGGAGGTATGTTTATCCTTCGTGGCAGGCGGCATAAGAGGAGGGAGCGGGAGTTTCTCAAGTGCAAGGTGCGAGACAAATCCCCCCCCCCCCCCCGCCTCCTTTCTCCCCTTTGGTTCTTGTGGGATAGGATGCCCCGAACTGAGCTGACATAAAGTGTCATGCAAATGAGATTTAACTACTGTGAGCAGTCTCGCATTTTTTTCAAAGCTTCCCTCAACAGCATTTGATCGTGGAGACTGCGAAGCTACATATATACATGAAACGGAGCCGCCATTCATGATAAGCGTGGGTTGGTGGGTGCAAATTCTTGCTACCCCTTTTCTGCTCAGGTTAAGGGGAAAGATGAGAGAGTACTTAAGTCTGAAGCTGAAAGAAGCCATTTTTGAAGCAGTTTCAGCACAAAGCTGATTCATTGTTACCCCAACAGCAACCTCATCGGTCCAGGGGCCTGTTTCTCGAAACTCCCGATAACTTTCCGGGCCCGATAGGTAATTTTTCGAGCTCATTTATTTATCACCAAATGGTAATTATTGGGGCAAACTTAGCAATATGCTTCAAGAAATTATAAAGATTAAAATTTAGCTTTCAAAAGCAATAAAAAATGTATAGCTATCGGAAAATATTGAGCACCTAAAATAGTTTTCGGGCCCGGAAAGTTATCGGGGGTTTCGAGAAACGGGCCCCAGGCTTTTCTAAAGTGAGCTATAAATTATATATCTTTGTTCTAGGCTATTTTAAATTAATTTTTCCTGATTAAGTTTTTATCTACTCATAGCAGCCTTCTTAGATATAACAAACAGGTGTAGTGACTGGTAAAAAGCATTAACTGTCGGCGGTTAAATTTTTTGGGGATGAAGCTATTAGTAGGCCGTTTTCAAGATGGCGTCATTACACTACAACTACCAGAATTCAGTCGTTTTTTCTTTCTATTTTTAATTTTATCATTCCAGTGGGGTTTGAATAACAATAGCCCTAGCTAATTTGCATCAAGAATTAACAACCTACTTGGGATTCTGGGAGATATGGTGAAAACGACTTATTGTCCGAGATTCTACGGTCTGGTAACGGAATGTATATACCCTTTTTAAAAGTTTTTTATAGAATTAATGTGCTAGTAAGTTACACTTTGAAATGTCACCTTTTTTGTTAAAGAAGTTCATACACTCTACGTTCACCTGGACAGTCCGTTAAGAGGCTTGGTCTTCACAACTATTTACCTTGTGATTAGTGACGGATCGTTATTTTGGAGGGGGGGGGGTGGGCAATTTTTGTATGCATTGTATGAATTTTTATTTCACTAGTTTGCAATATATTTCTTTGCTTTGTGCCACTATGCACAATTATTATTATCATCATTATTATTATTATTTTATTTTATTATTATTATTATTTTTTTTTTTGCAAAAGCTGTGCAGCAGTTTTTTTTTCGTATTCGCCCAACGCCACCCCTCCCCGCCTCAAGAATAAAATGGTCCGTCCCTTATGGGCTGTTTATTCCCATAGTGCTATAGCTTCTGTGTAGCTCAGTTTTCTTACTCTTTTGTTGTAAATACTCAGCTGTGCACAGCTAGGGAAAGAGCCCAGGGATCCCAAGGTGGGTGCCTTAGCTGGGATACCCAGACAGCACTGAATAACGCGCATGTTCAATGCAGCTGTTCATTGACGTTTCCGTAAACACTCGTCACCGAGGTTTCGTACTTGAGTTTAAAGCAATTTTCCCTCTTGGTGCCTAAACAAAATTGTTCGCAACTAAATTTAGGACTAACCATCGAACGCCAAAGTCAGTCTAGACGATTGTCGGTTTTTCTAACTGAAAAATCCGTTAGAAATGGCGGTCATTTTAATCACCTCGCGTTTAGCGCAGCTGACTAGTTCTAGCGTCCTTCAGCATTGTCGGGCTCGGGCACCCAACATTTTACAGCTTGCTCTCCTTACGTCAGAGCCTTGGGCTCCTAAGAATTTTTCTAAGAAAACGCTCGCGACATGTTGAATATTCCATCTTTTCTTATTTTGTGACGTGTTCACATGTTTGACTGGAGGCACAGTCGCTAGTCGATGTTTTCGTGTTGTGTCCTTGGACAAGGCACTTTACTCCACGTTGTCTCTGTACACCCAGGTATATAAACGGGAAAGTTTTGTAGGAAAACCTACATAGATTGAAGATACGCACGGACGGGGTAACCTAATAATTAACGAAGATGGCTTCGCTTGCTTGTTATATACGGTTTCGCTGGGAAGGTTTAGGATATTTGTTTTCCTATAATTTAAGTAAGATTTTGTTTCTTACTTAAGATTTTGAGCTATAGTTAAGTACTTGTGGTATTTGATTGAAATAAGATTTATATTTGTTTGTTTATGAATAGGTTGAAACAGCTTCAAAAGCGTTTCTTAATTTGTAGAGTTTTAGCTTAATTTTGTAGTTGGTAAGCAATTGGAGTTAAGGGATACTTTTAATCCTACCTTCTTATTACGGAAGCCGGCCATTAACACCGGTCCCGTGAGCTGCAAGGCTCTAAAACGACAATGACAGCAACAACAACAACAACAACAACAACAACAATAACGACAAGAATAACAGCAATGACAATAACAGCAATACCATCAACGACAAGAGCATTGCCAGCGACAACAATAACGACAGCAATAACAACGACAAAAACAATACAAGAAGAACATTTGCAATGACAACAATATCGACAACAGCAACATCATCAACAACAAGCGTCGGCAACAACAACAACAACAACAACAGCAAGAGCAATAACGGCAACAATATCAATAATAGCAACAACAGTAACGACAACAACAATAACAACAACAACGACAACAGCAATAACATCAACAACAAGAACATTGTCAACGACAACAATATCGACAACAACAACAAGAACAGCAAGAGCAATAAGGGCAACATCAATAATAACAACAACAGTAACGACAACAACAATAACAACAACAATGACAACAGCAATAACATCAACAACAAGAACATTGCCAACGACAACAATATCGACAACAACAACATCAACAACAAGAACAGCAGAAGCAATAACGGCAACATCAATAATAACAACAACAGTAACGACAACAACAATAACAACAATGACAACAACAACATCAACGACAAGAGCATTGACAACGACAACAATATCGACAACAACAACATCAACAACAAGAACAGCAAGAGCAATAACGGCAACATCAATAATAACAACAACAGTAACGACAACAACAATAACAACGACAACAGCAATAACATCAGCAATAAGGACATTTACAACGACAACAGCAAGAGCAATAACGGCAACAACAACAACAGTAACGACAACAACAACAACGACATTTACAACAACAACAATATCGACAACAACACGACAACAACGACAGTAATAACGGGAACAACATCATTGACAACAATAAGGACAGCAACAACAACAACAACAACAATAACTGCAACAAAAATGTCGTTGACAACAACAACAACAACAGCAAAAACAACAATAGCATCGACATGAACAACAAAACAACAACATTAAATAACATTCGACCTAAGGGTAAATGTTTAGAAAGAATTCTGCTGTTGAACCTCTTTATGGAAAATAGGGGCAAAGTGTCTGTTTGACCAAGGTCGCAGTATCACATGAAAAACTTCCAGTGAAAAGAGGTTCTACTCTCAGAAGTAAAGATTGTTCCCTGAATAAGTTTCTTGGACCAATCATGAAAAGATATTAGAGAAAATAGAAAAATTATAAATAGATTCCAAAGTTGTCGTAAAATAAGTTTTCCTTTAAGGTGGAGCGGTTCTAGTTACTTTAATTGAAATTGTTTTAGACAACATTTTTGAAACTGTGTGAAAAATGTGCATTTCCTTTCAAACGTTATTGCTAACAAAATGATATATTTTCTTTAAATTATTTTTTTAATTGTAAACGTAAATTAAACAAAAAACTGATAAAGCAGGACTGGTTATCTGCAGGTTTTCAGTTCTGTCTGAATATGAATCCAACGTTTCGCGACGCAAAGCAAACTAATATGAAATATGGAAACGCTCCACCTTGATATTTAACTATAAGTATGTAATCAATTCTCTGTTGTTGAAGTAAAGAAAAAGTGTCATGGAGGGATATATGGATTAAGAAGTGAAGTTTTTCCTTCTAGCCTTAGCAACCTTTGTTTTTTGAGAATCCCACTCTTCAGACCTTTTCTTTTGAGGCCGTTTAGATAGCTTTATTAGGAAGTAAAATCATTGCAGCCCCCGGGCCGGCTGCCGTTATTATGCGGCATTGTGGAGTTTAAAGGTTAGGAAAGTCTTGAAAAGTTTAGTGTGATTTATTAAGGTTGACCCTCAGCTAGT
>OZ024889.1:27605275-27768275 GCA_964017195.1 Siderastrea radians
CTGAGATACTTCAGAAAAAAAAAAAATATATGTTATTCACCGGCCGGGAGGTCCGTATAGGGAAAAACTCTGCCCGAGGTCTTGAGTACGGCCGAAGGCCGCAGGCCGAGGGCCGTACTCAAGACTGAGGGCACAGTTTTTCCCAATACGGACCGACCTAGGCCGGTGAATAACGTGTTTATTTTTTTCTGCAATTTTGGAGGTGGAACGAGGCGAATTGGTTTGAGAACTGTTTGTAAGCAGTCCACCTACGTGCGCTAGTTCCGACTATCAAAGTTTAAAATTATTAAGCTTATGAAAAAGAGCCTCTAGCAAACCGTAGGGATAAAGGATAGACTAACGATAAAACAGAACTAAAAACATATCATAAAACAATAAGCGTTTAGAACAAACCGCGATGTCTCATAGCAAGGATAAAGAAATGAGCTGTCTTGTTCAAAATGAAATCACTCGTTTAAGGTGACTCGATCGAAATAAATGACGCGCTCTATGCCTCTCTAAAAACTCTAATATCATCGTCATTTCTCACTCGATTTCCTTGAAACTTTCGCATTTTACACACAATTTATCGGGGAATAATACGTATGTCAACACGTAGATGTACTCCTCGTTAATTTTGCGTGAATTTGCTTTTATTGAACACTACTTTTTTAATAAAATTGCCATTCTAACAAAACTGAGCGCTACGATTTGGTTTAAACTTCTAGAATCAGCTTAAAATAACATCTTACCTTGACTCTTCAAGTTTCCGAAAAATCGCAGGAACAGAAATCCCGGCACAATTTGAACGTCAAAATAACAAGCCCAGACGGACTTCAAAGTTTGGACCGCTCCAGTGCTTTCCAAAGTTGACTGAAAGCGTAATAACTCCAGATAAAGTAAGTTCAATGTATCATTATAGTTAGTTCCAAACCGCATTTGGCTATCCGCAACGATGAAAAAGTTTGGGCGACTATTACAAACTCACTTTCTGCACCAAAATATAACGAAGTCGCCAAATTCACGTTTTTCTGAATTATATGAAAACTAACCGGACGAATTGAATAAAACTACCGCAACATGAAACTGAATCTTTTACACATACTTTACGCTATTTTACTTTGTTGGGGCGGTCTTGGTTTGGACAATATATTATTTGAAAGTGATGCACTATCGAAACTCTGTTCTGTATACGGCTTTGTTACTATCTGAATTCCACAGTAGCGCTATTGTGCGTAAAATGAGTGAGAAATGACGATGTTATTAGAGTTTTTAGAGAGGCATAGAGCGCGTCATTTATTTCGATCGAGTCACCTTAAGGAGGCTCGCGACAGCTTTTTTGGTCTATTGGAGTGTATCTTTTGAAGTCAAAATTTCGCATAGAAGATAAACTTCGATTTCCTGGATACTACACCACCTTTTCAACATATGATCAAAGTTTATTTTCGCGCTGGTTTCCTAGCAACAGCTGTTACCATAGCAACGGTAATGGACAACCCCTCATTTTAAATAATGTCGAATATCTCGAAAACTAGTCTGACACTTTATGACGAAACTTGAACTATTTGAACTACTCAACCTACACAACTTGTATACGAAATTAGGGAAAAATCTGTAAGAGCGTTTTCATGTTAATCATGATTCATTTTTTACGGGCTGATTTCGGTCATTCCTGCAATTTTCTCCAATATTTCAAGAAAGATAAAACTTAACACTTTCCCTTTTCAGTTTAAGGATCTTTTATGATATCAAAACATTCTTAATGTACATTGAGCTTCCTAGGTGGCTGCCATTTTAAGATATTCATATTTAAAAACTGCTAAAATGCAGCACAAATCAGCCAAACAGTTCGTAATTTGCATAAATAGAAATATTTCTAAACTGCCCTTACAGATTTTTCTCTTAAATTGACTGCCGTTAGAATAATAATTCTTTTTGATGTTCCAGTGAGTTTTCGACTGAATAAACATTTCTGGTATTAGATAAGAAGGCTGAATCTCGGTCAAGTTTCAGTCGTTATTAACTTTCAACGAGCAACAGTTTCATTTTGTTTTTCCTGGTCTATTTCACGGTTATTCACGTGCAATTAATATACACACTGCGCTTGTGTCCTCTCGTGCGCTTATACTTCCTTCTCATAATAAAAAATATATATACATTCGTCTTCTAAACTTGTTTCTCTTAATTTTTCGGCCCCAGTGTAATTAAATCCGTAATTAAAAATGCTAAAATGTCAGTCAGTATTTAAAGAGTATTGGAAAAGTCTCCAGGAAGAAGTTCAGAAGACGAAAATTTTTTTTTATTATGAGAAGGAATTATAAATGCACGAGAGGACACAAGCGCAGCGTGTATAAATATTCATTGCACGTGAATAACCGTGAAATAGACCAGGAAAAACAAAATAATGCTGTTGCTCGTTGAAAGTTAATAACGACTGAAACCTGACCGAGATTCAGCCTTCTTATCTAATAAACGAAATGTTTATTCAGCCTAAAACTTGCTGGAACGTCAAAAAGAATTATTATTCTAACGTCAATCAATTTAAGAGAAAAATCTGTCAGGGCAGTTTAGAAATATTTCTATTTATGCAAATTACGAACTGTTTGGCTGATTTGTACTGCATTTTAGCAGTTTTTAAATATAAATATCTTAAAACCACAGCCACCTAGGAAGCTCAATGTACATTGCGAATGTTTTAATATCATAAAAGATCCTTCAACTGAAAAGGGAAAGTGTTAAGTTCTATCTTTCTTGAAATATTGGAGACAATTGCAGGAATGACCAAATCACCCCTTTTAAAAATGAATCACGATTTACGTGAAAACGCTCTTACAGATTTTTCCCTAAGTTCGCATACAAGTTGTGTAGGTTGAGTAGTTCAAATAGTTCAAGTTTCGTCATTAAGTGTCTGACTAGTTTTCGAGATATTCGACATTATTTAAAATGAGGGGTTGTCCATTACCGTTGCTATGGTGACAGCTGTTGCTAGGAAACCAGCGAGAAAATAATCTTTGATCATTTGTTGAAAAGGTGGTGTAGTATCAAGGAAATCGAAGTTTATCTTCTATGCGAAATTTTGACTTCAAAAGATACACTCCAAGGCCAAACTGTTTCTTTATACGGACCGACCTAGGTCGGTGAATAACGTGTTTATTTTTTTTCTGCAATTTTGGAGGTGGAACGAGGCGAATTGGTTTGAGAACTGTTTGTAAGCAGTCGGCCTACGTGCGCTAGTTTCGACGATCAAAGTTGAAATTATTAAGCTCATGAAAAAGAGCCTCTAGTAAACCGTAAGGATAAAGGATAGACTAACGATAAAACAGAACTAAAAATATAATCATAAAACAATAAGCGTTAATGGAACAAACCCCAACGTCTCATAGCAACAATAAAGAAATAAACTTTGTCTTGTTCAAAATGAAATCACACGTTTAAATTTAGTTTTCAATACCCATTTAACAAGTACGACTTTTAGTGAAAACTAAGGCTTGCGCTCCGCGAACTCCGCTGTATATCTTAGTATTTCAAACATTTTTGTTCGTTCTTGGTCAAGATTTTCACAAATCGACTGTAAAACATGTTGACGAGCAGCAGTTCTTGTCGAAGACACAGCGATGCGAGGTTTTTTGTTTGACTATTTTGACCTATTTTAGCTAACAATCATTAATAATCATATTGTCTTGAATGAAGCTAAATGGGACAAGATTAGAAAAGAGATCTCCAAGGAAAATAACGAAATTTCAAACAAGAAACAGAGGTCAAAAGACTAACTTGCAGTTAACCCGTGTTAAATCAAATGGCGTGTCAATACGAAAACTACAACTCGAAAAAACGAAGCCTGCAAAATTTTCTCAACAAAATCATGTAGGAATGCTCGCCTTTTTCGGAGAATAACCAGGCCTTTTATTCCATCGCTCATATTTCCTTTCACTTTACAACAGTTAGTGAGAGAAATGTTCCATTTTAAGAAGAAAAATCCAACGTTTCGTTGTGCTGGAGAAAAATAATTTCACTTCAAGTTTTTCCGTGGATTAGAGCGGTCCGTACGCGGGGTCCGGATGGGAAAATCGGACCGCTGGAGCGCGCGTCATTAGCTTCAGATTCAAGGATTTAGGATTCCAGACCGCTGAGATACTTCAGAAAAAAATAAATATATGTTTTTCACCGGCCGGGAGGTCCGTACAAGGAAAACTGTGCCCGAGGTCTTAATTACGGCCCTCGGCCGTACTCAAGGCATCGGGCACAGTTTTACCTTATACCGACCTCCCAGCCGGTGAATGACATAATTATATTTATTATATGGAGGAGAGTGTTTTACTGGGAACTAAACCACTCGTAGATTCCATATGCCACTCCATCCGGGACCCGAGTGGCGTATTTTCCGTATGTCACGCTTTTGAGTGTCATATCGTTCAATGACGTCACGATTCCCGCCTTTTCTACTTTGTTGAATGAACTGAATGCGTCGTTGCCTCAGTGTTGTTTAGAATTATGGCGGTGGCAAGCAGGTTTGTTTTACTAAACGATGAACAAGTGAAAGAGTTTTCCGAAAGCTTCGACAACGAAAACACAAAAAAGAAGACCTTGTAAGATTTGAAGGTTTTCAAAGAATTTCTCGACACTTGAGACGAGAAGAGAATAAAAATGGGCAATTTCAGATATTTTGTCTCCATATAATAAAAAGAACATTACACGGTGGCGAGAAGATATGAATTTTATGTTCTCGTGGCAAACACAATATCTCACTCGTTCGCTGCGCTCACTCGTGAGATATTGTGTTTGCCACTCGAACATAAAATTCATATCTTCTCGCCACCGTGTAATATCCTCTATATATTTAACACAAAAACTATTTGGTGTTTCAGTTTAGAAAGAGTGTCAGGTGGCCGCCCGCTGACCAAAAAACCTGAGGGTCTAAGAGTACGAGATTGTATCAATTTTTGTCACAGTCCACTCCAGGAGCCCTCCATCCTTTTGAAAGAGAGCCACTGGTGATGAGTGTTGTAGTAAAGTGTCAAGTTAAATGATATAACCTGCTGACAGACCTATTTTTCGTTTTTCTCTCTGAAGCTTACTCGGGAATCTCGAAACGAAAGGAAAAGCCTTATTTTGTTTTTAGGACTTAAATTTTAACAAAAGTGCTGAAAAGTTAGACCTGACCGTTTGGTCTAGAAAAATTGCGGATAAACTTGTTTTCTTATGCTAGTAGTAATTCATTTTGAGTGGCGGGTAGTTCTGTATACAGACTCGATCATATGCCATTTTCAGAAGGCGGAAATTGTTTGTCTGAAAGTAAAGTGGAAGACAAATTATCATCAGCTGCATCCAAGATAACAGAAGGTTAGTGCTCATGTAATAATGGAATGATAGATTAATTTTTCTTCCACGTAATAGTCCTTTGCCGATATTCAGTTTTAAATTAAAATGGAGATGTATCCATTTTGAAGTGAATACAAGATTAATTCGCGTAGCCTTAATTGCTAAATGTTCGTTACCTTAATTCCATACCCTGATACTGAAATATTTAAAATCTTTGTAAACGAAGATGAGTAATGGATTAAGCGTTTATCGAGTCACGTTATTTTAGAGTGAGTGAATTTGCTCGCTGTTTTACTTTACCTTTTATTACGCTTCCGATTCCAACTCAGGTTCAGTTACGTTCCGATTTCGTCGCTGTCGAAAACGTTTAATGCTCACAAGCGAAGAATCGTCGTTCTACCAAACACCCAATTATATACATTTTTGTTTTGCTGAGTTGTACTTAATTTAGGTAGCGCAGTGCAAAAGATCAGATGGAAAAAAAAAAGAAGTAAGAAACATCAGTTTACGCTGTTAGATCTCTCGAAGGTTAAGTTCTTTTATTTGACCGAAACAGCTGCAAAACGTAATGTTATATTGTTTTCAACAAAATTTTAGTTGAATCTTGATTCCTGGATGTTTTAATTTCTGGTAAAAGAGTTTGTATACTGCTTTAAAAATAGCGATTTAAACGTTAGCACATTATCTGACCGTCGGTAAATTCTCAAAGCTTATACGTAAGAGAGATTTTCGTTTGATTTCTTCAGTTGCTATTTGTCAGCTGTAATTTGTTTTGAAAAGTATGTGCCATGTTCATGTTTTTTTTAATATGGGCCTATTAAGCTACCCAATTCTCAATAACTATTTTAATAAGCAAAAGCAACTTTTAGGTTACTAAAAAGCTTCTTTTTTAAATTTAAACATGAGTCCAGCGCTATTCATACTTCAAACGTGTTCCTGATAAATTAGCAGATAGTTACGCAACGTTTGAGAACGGAGAGCTGTATTGCTTGTTTCATATCTGAAGTTCTTAACATTAAAGGATCTGATTGATTCTGATTAAAAACTGTCAAAACCAAGAGACATCTTGGACTTCTATGACGCCTGTAATTACTGTTAATTGTTCACTTTGCAGCGGGTGCTTCAACTCAATTTGCGAGTATTCTAATTCAAGCCAGTGGAAGCCAAATATATCTGTGCATACAATAAATAATAATGAAAATATGTTTCTGTTCTTTTAGAAAGAAGATTTGGTTTGAACAGTTCAATTTCAGTTCAATTTCTTTGTAGTATTACAAATTATAAAATAAAAGAAACGAAATTGAACCCAAATAGAAACAGGTGTAACGTAGATTAATCTACATTTTGGAACACAGGTGGAATTTGGTAAAATGCGGACAGTTGTCTTTAAATATTGCATTAATTAAAAAAACTGTTACAAATTTTAAATTACACGCTCAAGAGTCAGATCAGC
This sequence comes from Siderastrea radians, assembly GCA_964017195.1. NCBI lineage: Eukaryota > Metazoa > Cnidaria > Anthozoa > Scleractinia > Rhizangiidae > Siderastrea > Siderastrea radians. The sequence goes on from OZ024889.1 coordinate 27,612,027, forward strand.
CTTATACTGCATCATTACCTGTAATACGAAGAAATATGTCCAACGGTAGGGATTCGTCCATATTATCAAATCTTAAAACACCTTGTAGCATTGACAGTATGACAGAAAAACACTGATTCCTGATCTTAGCAGTATGCAGGACGCGTGTAGCAATAGCCGAATTCATATTAGAAGACATAGTCTTGTCACAGACGGAATTCCGTCTATTTTCCATCTAAACCGGCGGTAAAAGAGGACGGAAAACTCGTCTTAGACGGAAAAATGTCCTAAGCTCATATTAGAAGCGAAAAGCACAACGAGTTTTTTTCGCTTGCCCTGGTCTGAAGACGAGTTTTCCGTCCAAGAAGTTTTTCCTTCACTAACATGAATTTGGCAAATGACCCTGGCTAGTAAATATGACTTTTCTCCCCACTTAAGTCGCTTAACGCTTAGAGAAACCGACCGGTACAAGAAAGGATTCCCGCCACGTCGTGGAATCAAATTTTGTCCCACATGTTAAACGCACGTGACATGCTGAAGTTTTTCAACTTCCTTGCATCGAGTTTTATTATTCCCCTACTACTTTATTTCGTCATATGAGGAGACATTTTACCATGAAAGGACAGGAGAAAACGCAAAGTATGTTGCATTTTTATACTGAAGTATCCCAAATGGGCTCGTTTACATTGAAGTTAAAGCCCAGGGAAAAACTGAAATGATAATTCGTACAGCCATTTCTAGCCAATACACAAATCTTAAAATATCCCCGCGTACATCCAACTTGCAAGAAAAATTGTTGACAACCTAGACTGCTAGCAGTCCCTTTCTGGATAGTGGAGAGGGAGCGCGAAATAGCCGAGCGAAAAAGCCGAAAACTGGAACGAACTTCTTCTTTTTTTCTCCTCGCACCAGTCTCGCCGCGCTGTTAATAACTCGCGCTTCTCGGCTATTGCGCGCGCCCTCTCGACTATCCAGGCCCCAGTTGTTCAAAAGTTGGATAGTGCTATCCACCAGATAAATCACTATCCAGTGGATAAGCATTAGGGAAACCGATTGCCTTATCCAGTGGATAGAGATTTATCCGATGGATAGCGCTATCCAACTTTTGAACAACTGGGGCCAGAAAGGGACTGCTATCAGTCTATTGACAACCGGTAGTTCTGAGCAATGAAATTTTTATGCCGCTTCTATCAGATTTGATAGAGTAACTAACATGTCACGAAAGACAATAGGGCTCTGGGCGATGTATTGGTTTTAGCGAGAGAGACTACAGGCAAACACCACTCGGAGAGAGAAAATTAAAAACCGAAAGTGAAAAGCGTGCAAGTTTTTATCATTTGTTTTTATAATCTGTTTCCGATATTGAAATAGTTTAATATGTTATTTGAGGTGGACCGTTATTAACACAAACATTTTTCAAAACAACTTAAACAGAATTGAACTGCAGAATATTAAAACCTACAGATTTACATAGCACATCCCGTTAATTCATCAGCAGGCATTCAGTTGTTTTTATAATTTCAAGATTTTGATTATTTCTATCTAAACAATCATGTTCAGGAATAATTAAAACTCGACGTCCCAGCAAAATCCTTTTAATTAAAAAAGGAAAATTAAATTTTAGAACACATGCTAGGTTAATCAGTTTTCAAACTGAAACATCTATTTCTTCTCCCATTTTAGATCGCATCGAAGCTAAGACAAGTGGACAAAACGAAGCCAGTGGACAAAACAAATGATATCTTAGAAGTTAAAACGATTTTAACACCTTTAGTGCTCTCGACCTAGCTACAGTTTTCGGTCTTGGCTCAGAAACGGCTGACGCACAAATGGAAAACGACTCTGTCCTGTGCTCGTTTTTCATCGACAGCCCTTCGAGACGTCACTACATGTTCTCCACCAATGTGGCAGTCCTGATTTTAAACTGTGTTCTCTGCTTGACAGCCACTGTGCAGAACCTGTTGGTTATTTTGGCCATATTCAGGACTCGTTCTCTTCAAACGCCTTCAAACGTTCTTCTGTGCTCCTTAGCTTTCACCGATCTGTTAGCTGGTATTGTCGTACATCCTATATTTGTTGCTTTCAAAGCCCGACTGCTGTGCGGTGACTTCCAGTGTACTGTATTGCTTGCCAAAGAAGTATTGGTCATATACACTGGCATTCTATCCCTGCTGACTCTACTTTCCATTAGCGTGGAACGTTTGATCGCTTTGAGCGTCCATCTTCGCTACCGCGAACTTGTCACGATTCCTCGCGTGTTAACAGTTGCCGTAACAACTTGGCTGTCATGGAGCTTTGCTGTTTGCGCTTGGCCATTAGGGCTAGATATATTTGCGTTTTCCCTCCTTTGCGTTGCAATGATAGCATTAGTAGGCATAGCATTGGCCCTGACTTGTGCAATAATTTTCCGTTTCTTACGTAGACACCAGATGGTGATTCGAGATCTAACCAAGTTACACGAGGATGCAAAAACGTTGTCACGAAGCAGAAAATCAGCAGCTGTTATATTACAAGTTGTTGTTTTATTTTTCCTGTTCTACTCCCCGTGCGTGTATGCCACCATTCGCTTTAATGTTACAAAGGATTTTAATATTGGACAGAATATCTTGTGGGAGATCACGGAAACTGTAGCTTTGATGAACTCCAGTGTGAACCCATTGCTGTATTACTGGAAAATGGGAAGCATTCGTCGAGCTGTGAAGAATTTGCTTTGCGCAAAACAAGTAGGATTTCTCGAGAGAGTAACCGAATTTTCAAGTTAAGTTGATTGAGTGCTGCCTAAGTATTGGGAACAAGCTAAACTCAATTTATTAAGAGACCATCCTCGGGGAATGAGGAAGTGGCTGGTTTATAAAGATTGGCTGCTGAATCATAAGAAGTGGTTGAAACTTCATTTTATCACATGATATTAAGCGGACATCTCAAAAATCATGTAAGGGATTTTTCTTATCAGTTTCAAAACAAACTGACAAACTGACAATTTTCTGTCTTAGTGATGTGTTTTCCGTAAGCTCTAGCTTTGATTTTGTCCAGTAATAAACCACTGAATTTGAAATGTAAATATTTAATTTAAAATTGATTTCGTCCGCAAATCACTTTCGTGTAATCTCGTAGAGTCGAAAATCTCGTAGTGCCACAAGCGTATATTTTGCAAGACGAACTAAGTACATGAGCCATGACGTGGCATTAATCGAGAGGTATGCTACGTGTTTCGGTACAGAATTGAGCTCAGGTATTCTCGAAAACTGCGCAAACTGCATTCTGCCAGACGGTATGCACCTGCCCGAGTAGACGCCATCTTGGATTGCGCCAATCAAAGATCCTGTGAATGATGTTGAATACATTTAACGTCCTGTAGTCATGACGACTGGAAAGCAGAACGTCACAAATTATCACCAAAGTCATTCTTCCCAAAAACTGTTCTCGAATAGGGCGGCCTCCCAGTGTTTCTGGTATTGGCGCCAAGGCTGAAAGCCTTTAAAGACCGCCTGTGGTACCACCTTACCAATAGCCACTGACCATACCCTCAGTTCTTTTGAACACCTGCACAGGTATTACCTTTTTTATGAACAGCGCCTTCGCTTTACGATGCTCACAAGAATCGTCGGCCAGAGGAGGTGGGCCATTCAGGGAAAAACTAGACTTTGCAGAAGATAGGGATGTTACAGACTAAAAGCTATTTATTTGAAACAAAAGGTTACATTTGAAGTCACGCCTACGCAAACAAAAAAGCTTTTGATTAAATAGTTTTTCCCGCCAAGAATAAAAAAAATCATAAATATAAAATGTAAAACTTGGTTGTCTTTCAGGTTACTGTGAGCGTTGGTCTTCAGCTGAAGGATGATAGCTACTAAGGGAACCGTCCTCTGCGTTAATTCGGCCTAAAAGCCATTTCTTTCTCCGTTCGTTTCCTGTCAGTTTTTGCCACACTCATCCCCAGACCCCTCCACTCTTTTGAAATAGAATCACTGGAGACATTCGAAAACTAACAGGTGGAAGAAATGTCAAGTTAAATGGCATAACCTACCGTCAGATCCGTTTTCTGACTACTCGGGAACCTCTAAACGAGACAAAGAGACCACTGTTTCCTTTTTTTACGACTCGCGTTAGAGTTAACAAAGGCGCTGAGCGTTTGTTCTTGAAATATTACGGATAAACAGAGTTTTCATATGCTAGTAATTCATTTTGAGTGGCGGGTAGTTCTGTATACACCCTCGGTCATCCTTATTTCGGAAGGCAGAAATTAATTGTCTGAAAGTAGGGGAATAGAATCTGTAATCACGGCATCCGAGGTATCACAAGGTCAGTACTCGTGTTATAATGGATGATAACTTAGCTTTCTTCCAGTCAATTGTCCTCTCTGATATTATTTCCAAAATGAAAACGTGTACTGATAACAAGATCAATTCCCGTAGCCTGAATTGTTTTAATTGTTCGTTATCTTAATTCCATCATATGATACTTAGATCTTTGTGTACGAAGAGGACTTAAATGGGTTAAGCGTTCCATCGAGTCACGTAATTTCAAGTGAATCAGAGTGAATTTGCTTTCTTTTTTACTGTACCTCTGATTACGCTTCAGATTCCGACTCAGGTTCCAATTTCGTCACTGCTGTAAACGTTTAATGCTTGCAAGCGTAGAAACATTCTACAAAAAGGCGAATTATAGGATAATCTTCTGAGATATGTTTTTAATTTATTAAAGTAGCACAATGAAAGCTCTAGAATTAATACTTCTTCATTTTTGGCCGCACGTGTATATTTCTTAAAAAGCGCAACTTACCAAAAGAAAATTTTTTTTCAAAGATTAGGGACGTGAAAAAGATCGAGAGAAACATCCGTTATGCTGTTATATCTCTCAAAGGTTACGTTCTTCTATTTGACCACGGCAGCTGAAAAACATAATTGTCTGTTGTTGTTAACAAAATTTTAGTTGAATCTTGATTCCTGGATGTTTTAATTTCTGGTAAAAGACTTTGTGTATTGCTTTAAAAAGCGATTTAAACGTTAGTACCTTATCTGACCGTCGGTAAATTCGCAAAGTATAACGTAAGAGAGGTTTTCCTTGGATTTTTTCAGTTGCCATTTGTCATCTGTAATTTGTCTATAAAATTATGCGTTCTGTTCATTGTTTTTTCGAATGCGCGCCTATTTAGCTTTGTATGAGCGACTTTTTATGCTTTAATCTTGAGTCAAACGCCATTCATACTTCAAACGTATTCCTGATAAATAAGCAGATAGTTAGTCACCTAAGGGAAGGGAGAGCTATGATTTTTTTCACATCTGAAGCTCGTAACTTAAGGGACCCGACTGCATTATTGGTTCTAATTAAAACTGTCAAAACTTGGTTGTAATTATTGTTAATTGTTCACTGGGCAGGGAGTACTTCGCTTTAATTTGCAATTATTCTTATTCTCGAAACCCCATATCATTGCATGTAATGTAATTTTGGAAAGAAGATCTTAAGGACGTTCTCCCGAAAATCTTCTTTGCAACACAGATTTTTTCTTACTTTTGCTACAGTCAGATGAGTTACCTATGTCAGAAATGCAAGCAAATTGGGGGTCACCGTCCACGTTTTCGAAATAAAGCGCATGAAAAACTATCCCAGTTTTGACAAATCGGCCCCCCTAAGTCGACATGGCCTCAGTGGTTGTTAGTCTAGTAATAATTCGCTGAAGACCCACTTTCTCAGTTAAATCTGATTTTCATTCTCCCTCACCAAGTTCGTCCGAATGAAAAACATTTTCCTTCTAATTCGGACGTCGCAAGAAAAAACAGACAAAAGACAACAAGAGCGAGTACAGGTTGGGTAGCTTGTTTCGGGTAAAACAAACGCCTACGATAAACGTTTATTCCAAAGAATCTCTTACATAAATACAGTAAATAATTGAAAGTTAAGTACAATATTGCAAGTGTCCAGTGCTCTGGGCAACATTCAGCCTCTCTACAACCTGTTCTTTTACACAAATGTCCTTGGCGAGATCGGACTTCCAGCGACCACTGGCGTGGATCCAGGTTTTTAGGAGAGGGGGCTCGATGAAAGGCGTCCGCCGAAGGCGGCGCCCCAGTAGGGAGGTCTGGGGGCATTCTCCCCCCGCAAAATTTTGAAATTTCAAGTCCTCGGAAACGCGATTTCCGCCATTCTGAGGCAAAGTCAGCGTGTTTTAATATCTCATTTTTAAAGTTAAAATGCCATTTTTTTTTCATAAAAACATAACAAAGCTACGTAAAAACATACAAATTTGCATTAATAATACTATGATAAAAATATAATGCATTTTATCTTATTTCAATTTTGCGTTTCGTCAAAGACGGGATTGACAAGAAGCATTCTTCGGGGATATCGTTCCGCAAAAAGCTGAACCACAGCATTGTAGTCAACGGGCTTTTCGTAGTGAATGTTCATCAGAGCCAAGCCTGACAGTCTTTCCGTTGTCATGGTGGTATGTAAATATCCTTTGACAAGCTTCAAAGTACTGTTTGCTCGCTCGTTGTCCCGGGGGGGGGGTACTCCCATATATAACCTATATAGGTATGTGCCGCTGTGAAGGGTATGGTTTTCAAGCAGTTTAGTCTGGGATAGGGTATAGAAATCAGGGAGTCTTGGTCTAGGATAGGGTATCAATTACCGGGAAACTAATGGGTGGTGTGAAAATTTAATCCAATTAATTAATGAGTTTGAAAAACTCGGAAATATAAAATATAAATGAAATCGCGACAATATTGTTGATCGAGAGATGGTTTTCCATTAAAAGCACTGTGTGGTTATATTTCTGATGGATAGCTCGAAAATAGCTAGTCTGGGATAGGGTAGGGATTTTTGGCATCTAGTCTAGAATAGGGTTGCAAAAACGACATGAACGTGGTCTGGTATAGGTTAAGGGTCTCAGAGTCCCAGCGGCACACTCCCATCAAAATTTTTCCGAGTACCCCCCCCCCCCCCCCCTCCGGGCTCGTTGTCGCCTGAAGTGACTGGCATGGTGCAAGCAATTCGCAGCAAACAGTTAACGTTAGGGAAAATGTCGGGAACACAGGCCTGGTGGAAAGAGAGAGATAAAGATCATTGTCATCAGTTCAATAAACAATGTTATTTTGATCGTTTAAATAAGATGGACTTCAGAAGGGAAGTGTTTTACCTCTAATGCAGGTTTAAGTGAGTCTGGCTTGGTTACTTCTGATTTCCTTTTTCTTAACCACCTGTCACATTCAATGTCTAGGGTGTCTAGGGTATGGGGACTTGGAAGATCTGACTTGTACATCTCCGATATCTCTTCAATGTCTGCATTTTCTCGTGCACCGCTCGTTGTAAGGACGGAAGTTCTGTGACTGGACAGTCTGGCAATAACTGAAAGGTGTCTAGACAAAATGTCACTTTTGGCGTGATGCTTTGCAGAAGCCTGAAAAAAGAGACAACTAAAAGAGCCGCATTCACAGTGAACCAAAAATTTATTTGTTTTTTAGGGAGAAAATGTTTTAGCTTTATTGAGCAGCAGAGGCTTAACTTGGTTATGAACTTTTTGCATTTAAGATTGACTGTATTTATTTAATATTTTTACAAGTTTTTGACGTTAGCTGTTTTAATTGAGGGAGCTCGATCGAAAACACACTTTCCAACGGATTTAAGGTAAACAACGTTTCTAAACGAAAATTCTGGGGACATGGAAATAGTAATATTAGCACCATTTAAATATCTTAACAACAACCGATAGGGGCCTGTAAAAATTCCTGGACTTGTGTATAAACACATCTTGATCTTCTCTGTAAACATCTGACTTGCTCTCCGGAAGTCTAATGGTAATATACGTCCGAAAACACTGTGATGTTGCAGAGTCGGATGCTGGGAAGCTCATTTGAACGGAAAAGACCTACGAACGAAAGAACACACATAGCAGCAAACCTTAAATCTTTAAGAGTAGCAGTATCATAAGCGTACTTATTAACCGCCAAGTGAGTCTTTCTGTAGAAATATAGCATGATAAATGTTGCAATAACTGAAAAACTCGGAAAAAGAAATTCCGAGTTCCAGATGGGATTTGAACCCACGACCCTCCGTGATCTAGTCGGATGCTCTACCACTGAGCTACTGGAGACTCTATGGTGAGCACGGGTGAACTGTGGGTCTTGACTAGAACCGCATCACGCAGTCACATAGTCAAATCAGGACAGGCACACATGAGACTCATAACTGCATCGCGCAGTCACATTAAAGCAACATTTATCATGCTATATTTCTACAGAAAGACTCACTTGGCGGTTGGATGGTTGCATCTCAGGTATGCTTTAATGTGACTGCGCGATGCAGTTATGAGTCTCATGTGTGCCTGTCCTGATTTGACTATGTGACTGCGTGATGCGGTTCTAGTCAAGACCCACAGTTCACCCGTGCTCACCATAGAGTCTCCAGTAGCTCAGTGGTAGAGCATCCGACTAGATCACGGAGGGTCGTGGGTTCAAATCCCATCTGGAACTCGGAATTTCTTTTTCCGAGTTTTTCAGTTATTGCAACATTTATCATGCTATATTTCTACAGAAAGACTCACTTGGCGGTTGGATGGTTGCATCTCAGGTATGCTTTAATGTGACTGCGCGATGCAGTTATGAGTCTCATGTGTGCCTGTCCTGATTTGACTATGTGACTGCGTGATGCGGTTCTAGTCAAGACCCACAGTTCACCCGTGCTCACCATAGAGTCTCCAGTAGCTCAGTGGTAGAGCATCCGACTAGATCACGGAGGGTCGTGGGTTCAAATCCCATCTGGAACTCGGAATTTCTTTTTCCGAGTTTTTCAGTTATTGCAACATTTATCATGCTGTACTTATTGACAATAGACTTAATTGATTCTAACGAAACCGGTTCCTTCTTGTTTGTATTATAATTATTATTATTATTATTATTATCTATTATTTATTTATTTACCACACATTATAAATTACACAATTACAATTACAAAAAGATAAAAAATGTAGAAAGTAATGGCGAGGAGGCCCGGGGGGGGGGGATTCCCATATGAAAGTGACGGGGATGCTCGTCGTCTCGCTTAGGGTTGTAAATTGCAGATTTTGGTCTCGCTTAGGGTTTTTAGGAAGGAAAGCCAATATTTTTACCCATTGAGGTATCGCTTAGGGTGTGCGTAAAGAAATATCTATATGAAAAAACCAAACGACGTCAATCTTTAGCGTCAATCTTTAGCGCATTTAAAATTACTGAAGCTCTTATCTGGTTGTCTGTTTTAGCATGATCTCGTTTAGGGGTCAAATAACGCCTGAACCACGCCCAGATGGGTCTCCTTTAGGGGTTTAATTCTAATTTTCCGACGAACATCCCCGTCACTTTCATATGGGAGTCCCCCCCCGGGCGAGAAGGCCTAAAGGAAACTATAAAGCTTATGTTAAGTAGGCCTCCTCAATTACAATTTTCTCAAAGATGGCATAAAAATTACAGCGACGGATGCAAATTATTATCAGAAGGAAATTAAAGTAAAAATCAGTATTAAGGAAGTTTACAAATGCTGAACATTAAACAGTTTTTTTTCCAGATTTTTGTAGGTAAGACTTGTAGGTTCAAGTCTTGATCGTTTTTCCGCTACAACTAAAATTCTTGCAAAGTCCAACATCCGAAGGGTTACTAGGTAAGGGCAAAATACTATGGACCCATTTAAGGGCAGCATGAGCCATACTAACAGCAGATACCCTCTTCTTATCTAGTAAATGCGATAAATACAAAGCCAAATGGGTGACGTAAGCAGGAAGGAGCAAGGGCAGCCCAACAGCCTTCTGATAGCGAAAAAACAAATTAATTTCCCTTATGTATTTAGGCACGGTTCCTTTAGCTCTAGAGTGTAAACAGTGTTTGACAATGGGTTTCAGTGAAGCAACAGATTGTGATCCCGACGCAGGTGTCTGAAGGAAAACCCTGCAGAAGAAATGAATAATAACCAAATGAAAAATGCTAAACAAAAATCGAAGAAACTAAATATTAAAGAAAAACTGTCACCTGCTATGATTCTTGTGCTTGAGAGATACCCACACAAACAGACAATACAATAAGCCCATCGGCTATATTTATACATAATATAAATTATGTATAATCAAACTAAACGTGCGCGAGCACTGGGATAATCTTCCTCAAACTCAGAATGATTGTCAAGCAAATTGTCTGCCAATCGGCAACGGTATTTCAAATGTAATTCGTTGTGCCCTTGGCACTAGCATAACAGTCAAAATCATCTTCTTGATTGCCAATCGGCAATAGCACTACCGGTGCAATTCATTGTGCTCTCCAAGTCCAAACTAACATAACCGTCAAAAAACATTACTGTTTGTTCATCGATAACCGTACTTAACAGGTGCAGTTCATTGTACCTTGTGCACTAACATAGCAGACAAAAAACACATAAATCCTTCAAAATATCTTGAAAGCGCTCCAGCGGCAAATTGCACAGAGGCTCTATATATATACGATCAACAAAGAATCAGAAACTGTAAGACTTGACCGTCACTAATCTAACAGCGATAATATAACCGTTCCAGTTGTTGGAACCAATTAATGATCTTAGAGCCCTTCCGTAACAACAAGCTTAATTACCCTTAAAAATAGCGATATTCCTTTAAGAACGAAGAATAGCGTTACCATAGTAACGGCCAGAAGCTAGCGGAGGGCCATGCTGTCACCAAGGTGACAGCAACATTTTGCAATCTAATGTAGCTAAGGACCTAGTAATAATACTAACAGGTGGAACTACCAGGAGGAACTACTAACAGGTGGAACTACTACAATTCTCCCCTTCCCATGACTGAAAAAAGGCATCAACTCCAGCTGTGCCAGGATACCAAAGACGAGAGAAAAAAACGCGGCGTTTTTGCATTGTAATACGAGGCAAAACAATCCAATGAATGAGGACCCCACATGCGTTCCAAGATATCAAAACACTGGGAGGTAAGTTGCCAGTCATCGCAATCCCTGATTTACTAACGAAATCGGCTTGAGTGTTCAGATCTCTTGGGATCCACTGAATATGCAAGTCTATATTATGCTGAAAACAGTATGAAAAAAATCTTGTAAGCCAAGTGGTGCGATAGAAGTTTCATACTACCAACATCTACAATTCTGGCGGTAGCTTGATTGTCAGTAAACCATTTGACGCGAGCGTCGAAAAGTTTGACCTCAAAGGCTTGCAAACTGTAGTAAATAGCAATGAACTCGCGATAGGTCGAACTAAGCGACCTTTCTTGATCAGTGAACATAGTATGACTTGTAAACTGCTCACTGCCTTGGATAAGCGCTCCACAAGCATAACTACTGGCATCGGAATATACAATTTTGCTGTGAGAAAAAACAGGCTTGATGAACTGCCTAGTATTTAAGGCTGTGAGATTTGCCGGCCAAAACTTAACTTCAACAAGACATAATTCGTCTAGGTCAAATTCTTTATCCCAATCAGAAGCAGCCGTAATGGCGTAGACAAAAAAGGGGATCTTATAGCCATCGTGAATAGTCGACAAAATAAAATCAGAGGATTGCAAACGTCGCCAGAACGAAATATGCACCTTTAGACGACCGCAAACAGAATGAGAGGAAGAACTGGAATGGGCAGCTTCTCCTTTATTAAAGTAAAAAAATGTACCTCAATCAATTGGTTTTCGTCAGAACAATCTTCAACGTAACCGTCATTTTCCGCCGAGTCTTGAGCTGGATTTGTCGGGTTGACTGTCGGTGGAAGCTTTCCGGCCAAAAGCTGATCCAGGTTGCTTGAAAACGGTCCTACATTCTGAGCTCCAGTTTCCCCTGTGACCACAGGTGAGGCATAAGTCGGATGGACGAGATTCTCGATGGTCTTATACAAACAGATAAGGAGAAAAAAAAACAGAAAACAAAAAACTTAGTAAAATACAAAGACAAAAAAAAGTTTAGCGTATCGTAGGTGCTGAATGAAAACCCGAAACCTGGAATGAATATTCCAGGACAAATGCCCTCCTTGTATACTGATAAAGCGAACGACCAATAGTTCGTAATTATAAAGTGTAAAAGCAATTCTTAACAAAGAATACAAAGAAGCATAACACATGCTTGCTATGTCCTCAAACGAAGGAAAATTCATTTTATTTCAACATCAAACTTCCGAGGGAAGCTATCACACATAGGGCCTGAGACAGAAGAACTCTATTGTGTTTATTGTTCAACGCTAAATGTTTTAGCAAAAATTGCCAAAACGGCACTATTCTCTGATAGGCGCACATTGAGGAAAGACACCATCGCGTCATGTGATCGATTTCGACCAACAGGAGCACGCCAAAATTTAGCGTTGTACTATAATTTTATATATTCAACACACCATTGAGATAAGTCTTCAAGGAAAGTTTCATGTCGATATGTTGTTTCGTCTTATCAACTTAGAATGTTATTGCTCAGCTTTCAAAACCAACAAAATTTGAGATTATTATGAAAACATCGCGCACATAAAATAGCCGTTTTCGGGCCCGAAAAGGTATCAGGACTTTCAAGAAACGGGCCCCTGGACTCGGCGTCAGATGTAGGTTGAGTTTGGTGTTGGTTCTCGTCCTTGCTCCGAGAGGTCTTTCCCCTCTTCTCAAATACCAACATTTCTAAATTCCAGTTCGATCTGGACATAGGGACAAAGAGCAACCTTGTGGATGTGTCACTGCTAATTCCCATTCCCATTTAAACTAGGAATGTTGATTTCATTAGAAGCCTTTTTTCTTGTACTGACTTTTATGGCCCCCATATTGGTGCCGCAGAAAGGGACACCAACATGGCCGACGCACACCGTCTTGTGATTTTATGAAAATTATTTTCTCAATAACTTTGTTCTAAAGACTACTGGTACTACTACATGCAAGTCATTTTATCAGAAGGATGAAAACCAAGAATATACAGCACGCGTGTCACATTGAACTTAGTAACTACTGTAGGGGGACCCCCGGCGATATAACGAGCCCCTCTATCATGACGAAGTCCCATGTTTAACGAACGATATTACTCAGCCGGGCCAATGACTCATTTAGACGGGAACATCAGTAAATTTAATCTGTAGGCGCGTTATGAATTCATTATCCCTGATGCCAGTTTTAAATGATTGAAGTCCCACGAAATCAGGCCAATTTTCTGTAGATTTTACAGGACAAAATTCAAGTGAGGGGGTAGGGGCGGCTATATTTGTTCTACTCCAAGGCTGGAAAACGTGCCCAACTCTTAGATGACTGCCTTTTGAACGTGAAAAATATGTCCTAGCAAAGCGCTGAACGAAAAACTTCTCAAGACATTTTATTTTAATCTAACCCGATAAACCTTCATACATAAAAGAAAAAAATCCTTAATTTCGTGTCCACCTAATGTGTAAAGTTTTGTTTGTGACAATAGGGGAACCACAGACGGGAGTAAATAAAATTAAATAAAAACGAAACAAAAGCGTCCATTTTTTTTAATGATTTATTCGTTTCCGATATAGATTAATACGCTATTTGAGGTGGACCGTTATTCACATGCAAACATTAAGCTCAAAACAAGTTGAATAAAATAGCTGTACAGTAATGAAATTAACTGTCTTACACCATCTAGCCTCCCACGCAGTCGTTTTTGGGGAGGAGGGTAATACGACTCCCCTAAAAACGACTGCGTGGGAGGCTATACACCATCGGGCGATGGCTTGTTTTTACGGTTTAAAGATTATGATTATTTCTGTCTAAACAATGCAGGACTAGTACAATAATTAATTATTAAAAGGAACGTTTACGTACGCATGCTAAGTTGCCCTGGCTAACTGAAACAGATGTTCTTTCTCATTCAAATATTTTAGAAGAAGCGGAATGACGATTTGTTAAGGAATATCGTAAAAGTTAGAATTTTTAACAACTCGAGCGCTCTCTAGCTTTCCCGATCTTGAGTCAGAAACAACGGAGGCACAAATGGAAAACGGTTCGGTTCATTGCTCGTTTTTCATCGACAGTCCTCCGAGACGTCTCCTCATGTTCTCCACTAATATGGCAGTCCTGATTTTGAACTGTATACTTTGCTTAACAGCAACTGTGCAGAACCTGCTTGTTGTCTTGGCTATAATTAAGACCCCGTCTCTTCAAACACCTTCAAATGTTCTCCTGTGCTCCTTAGCTTTCACCGATCTGTTAGCTGGTATTGTCGTACATCCTATATTTGTTGCTTTCAAAGCCCGACTGCTGTGCGGTGACTTCCAGTGTACTGTATTGCTTGCCAAAGAAGTATTGGTCATATACACTGGAATTCTATCCCTGCTGTCTCTACTTTCCATTAGCGTGGAACGTTTGATCGCTTTGAGCGTCCATCTTCGCTACCGCGAACTTGTCACGATTCCTCGCGTGTTAACAGTTGCCGTAACAACGTGGCTGTCATGGAGCTTTGCTGTATGCGCTTGGCCATTAGGGCTAGATATATTTGCGTTTTCCCTCCTTTGCGTTGCAATAATAGCATTAGTAGGCATAGCATTGGCCCTGACCTGTGCAATAATTTTCCGTATCTTACGTAGACACCAGATGGTGATTCGAGATCAGACCAGGTTACAAAAGGATGCAAAGACGCTAAAACGAAGCAGAAAATCAGCAGCTGTTATCCTACAAGTTGTTGTTTTATTTTTCCTCTTCTACTCACCGTGTGTGTATGCCACCATTCGCTTTAACTTTACGAAGGATTTTAATATTGGACAGAATATCTTGTGGGAAATCACGGAAACTGTAGCTTTGATGAACGCTAGTGTGAACCCACTGCTGTATTATTGGAAAATGGGAAGCATTCGTCGAGCTGTGAAGAATTTGTTTTGTGCGAATCAAGTACAGTTTCTTGAGAGAATAACCGAATTTTGAACTTATTTGAAAGCTGTGTAGATAGTGGGAACCAGTTTTTCTGAAGGTAAAGTTGAACTCAGTTTAGTACAGTAAGTTGCTTCCCTCGGGGAATGAGGAAATGGCCGGTGCTTTATAGACGTTGGCTGTTGATTAGTGGCCATGGTTTGCTAGAAATGCAAGAGTTTAAACTTCATTTTACATCAGTACCGTATAAAATTCTATCTTCTCTGCGAACACAACAACTACGGAAACATTTAACAACGTTTGCTATTAAACTGTGCATGTTTAAATAGCTAAAGAAGATAGAAGATAGAAGGTGACAAAAATACAGAGACTCGGTTTCCATTTTGACAGTCCGGCCGATAATACATCTTCACACCCAAGGAAGGGGTTAAAATTCAATTGTTCCCTTCCGTTTCTTTGGTGAACTTTACAATAGGGACCCAGAGAATTTAGAAACAAAGAACCCAAAACTAGAGAATAGACTAAACCGGAACAACATCCCACATACAGAGGAAGTCTAAATGCAATCCTGGCTAGTACGCAACCTGTTTGTCCTCCATTCTGGGTTAGTCACATCATAACTGGCACGCTTGCCGGAAAACTGTAGTTATAAAAGCGCAAAAGTGGATTTAATTAATTAACGTCATAGCTAGCAAAGTAACTATTGAGGTACATAAGTACTTGGGGTGGGGCTTGAAGGACAATAATGAGGATCACGGCTGAGATGAAATGCAGCGACGAATTTACTAAATCAGAAACTATTTTTCAGAAACTATTTTTCTTTTTTTTAAACTACCAGCAGGTTCTCCTCCTCTTAAAAAGGTGATCGTAAAGGGAATGATTGCAGCTCTAACTCTAACTTTGGATCACAGCTCTGGGAGACTATGTTCACCAGAATCCCAATACTTTAATTTCCAGCAATTCTGACAACTTAACAACTTTACTAAATTTCTAGGTCACTAGATTGCGAACAATGAACTGAATTAAGAAAAAACACACACACACACACACACATACACACAAAAACGAGTGTTTTGTTAGCCCCTTTCATGATCAAGAGACAACTAAGTTTGTTGAAACGGAAGGAAAGGTTGCGTGACAACAAAAACAATAATAATTGCAAACGGAAATATAAACTGACGGACGAAATACTTAATATTTTTTTGTACGTTAATCATTTTGTCTTGGTTCCCACTTTCATTTTCGCCAATTAATTCCGCTAAGGCAGATAATAATAATTGCAAATGGAAATTAAAAAACGGAAAGCTTAATGGTTTTTGGTGGACTTTATTAATTCGCCCATTCCATGATTTTGCCCCGTTCTGCCACGATCTACGAACCTTGAAAGAAAACACTTTGCGTGAGGGCAATACGCGATTCGGCGCAGTGCGTCCTTACATACCAGTATCTGAAGCGTGTTCAGCAAATCCGCAGAGAGAGTCAGTATAACACTTCTCATCATACTAACTTGAACGCAGTTCGACCATCTTTAAAACTAAACTGATTGCATTTTTTTCACTTGAATAACTGTGATGTAGAAAATCCCATTTTCTGTACGTAAAAATTCACTTTTTATATAGACAAGCTTTAGAACGAACTGATCAGTTGGTCTAAATGTCAAGTTATCCCGAACCTTTCTGGCTTAATAATCCTTAAGTGAATTTTTTTATTTTCTCTCTTCTGTGCGTGTGTGTGTGCGTGTGTGTGTGTGTGTGTGTGTGTGTGTGTGTGTGTGTGTGTGTGTGGCAAAGCTAAATAAAGAACGGTGCCTCTTTGTGATGCAATAAATGTATATAAGAATGACATGATCTGATTTTCGTCTATTTTCATAAGCACTCGTCACTTAAAGCTCGACGAATGATTGAGCTCGCAATTAAGACTGAAATAACTACTTTATCGGCACATGAACAACAACGTCTGGGGTCCAGGCCAGTGCATCATGGGAAAAAAGAAGGAGTATAGCACGTATTGTTTATCAAGGCCTTCTGAGCCTACCGGTGTCTTTGGCTGGCCCCAATTTTTTTCTTTTAGATTGCAAATGATGTTTTTCTAGCATCAGCAGTTTTAGTTTAATTTTGATCTGTAAAGACTTGTGGGATATGCTTTGAGCTTGATCTGAGCCTCGGTTCCTACCCAGATTTTCTGCATAGTTTTCCCCACTGGGGATTTCTGTGGCAGGTTTTTTCTGGCCTCCGTTCTAACCTGCTTTTTTTTCTGTTTAAACGGTTGCTCAGCTCTGCTAGACTAGTATTTTCATTTGTTTTACGTGAGGGCTATTGTATTGGTTTCCTATAGTTTATGCATTAGTATATCATTCCTCAGTCGATCGCATTAAGTATTGAATACATCTGTAATTAACTGGAGAGTTAGGATGCAACTATTCCAACCTTATTGGCCCTTAGTCTTTGTCACTGGTCAGCGACTTACGTCTAAACTGGCCTAAACCATCCGTCATAGAAGTTCCCAACGAAACTGGTTACATCTGTGAATTTAGCCGGGATGCGAGACGAACGGTAATATGTTATGTAGGAGTTTCCTGCCTCACTGGCAGTACGCCTGCGTGCTATTTGCACTAGCCTACCGGAAGCCAGAATGCCAGTGTCCTTACGTGGGGAGTGTAAGGTAGGTCTAGCATGACTTGGATTTTTAGTGTGAAAGTTGACTTGTTTCTTCAGAACTGTTAGTACCCCAGCTTAACTGGTAGCCTAGCTAGCTGGCACTGAGCCTGCTTGCTCACTTGAAGTTGCAAGTCTCCCGTGACTCGAATTTTTAGAGTCGAAAGGGTTTTGTTTTATTCAGAATTGCAACTGATCCCAGCTTAACTGGCAGCCTAGCTGTCCTTAAGCCCGCGTGGTTACTTCGGTATTTAAGTCAAGTGCGACCTGGATTTTCAGAGTCAATTGATTTCTTTCGTTAGTATTGTTAGGTTCTAACCTACTGACAGGTTATACGCTTACTTGCGGATGTAGGTCTAGTGCATTTCTGTTATAGCAGTGTTTTTATATCCCGCATGTGTTTTATTCTGTCATTGGTCGCAGGACGTAAGTTACAAAGCAATGTAGACGAAAGACACTTTTATTCAATAGGAGTTCCGTTCTATTCATTGAATTCGCGAGGTATTGCTGTATATTGTAAATATTGTGTTAGTTCGGGGGGGGGGTTGCCGGGAGCCCCGTGGGGATCACTTATTACCAAAAGAATAGTCCTTTTACAGTTGTGTGCCTAGTGACCTGGCCTTTGAGTGGAAACGAGGCTGGAGTTGACCTTGTTTTGATACAACCCTCCTGCTTTTCATATGTAAATTCAACCTAGTTAGCATCAGAAGAACATGATTTACCTGTGAAAAACAGGAGGGTGTTTATCAAAACAAGGTCAACTCCAGCCTCACTTCCACTCAAAGGCCAGGTCACTAAGTACACAACTATTGAACAATAGAACTGGACTATTGAACTGGACTATTGAACAATAGAATACGTTGAGCATCCTGCGATGCATATGATTTCTGGTTGAATAATAACGAATTCTTGGAAGATCACGGTGGCTCATCAGTGGAAGTACTACGTTTCAGTTTCAATCAGTGGATTTCTGATCGATTGTCTTGACTTGTTCGATCAAGTTTTATAGGAGTGAAATCTCAGAAAAAACGCGCTGATGTTTCGCACATCTTGGATGCAGTGGATTGTGAAAACAGGAAAAAAAATTCGTCCTTGACCGGATCTGTTAATACTACGATCAAAACATCACTTTTATTTTTTCTTGGGATTTCGAAACTATGTTTACTAAACACTCCCCAAGGGAAATGTTAAGCCTTAATTTTGAGAACTAAATGGTCCGCCATTATTACACCAGAAAGGATACAAAGACGCCATTCACTCAAGAGCTTTAGAATTTAGTGTGTGCAAAATTAAGGCTTAAAAACTTCGCTTGGCGAGTGTTTAGTAAACAAAGTTTCGAAATTCGAAAAAAAAAGCGAAAAGTGATTTTTAGAACGTAGTACCACTATTAACCTTGTTTGACTCAGCAGGTTTTGTGAATAAAGTTCCCTTTCTCTCTGTTTCCACAGTCTCTTATACATCGAAAAGTGGCTCCAGTTGTGTTGTATGAGGGAAGACGATCGGTAGAAGTATCAGCCGTCTACATTAATTGTTGACTTTGTCTCGATATCCGTATGGTTAGTTTGATTGTGTTACGATAAATCTGTTTCTTAGGCTGGAACCATTTGTTTCCGATCACTTACATACACTGGTCTAACCCTGCCTCGTCCCCAGGCGCCGGTTTAGCGCGGGGCGACGTGGGAAGGATGCAAAACCACTGGCTGTACCATCATATAATAAAGAGGGACGCCTGGGGACGAGGCAGCGTCTAACCCGTTGGTGAATAGTTGGATCTAGC
Organism: Siderastrea radians; assembly: GCA_964017195.1. NCBI lineage: Eukaryota > Metazoa > Cnidaria > Anthozoa > Scleractinia > Rhizangiidae > Siderastrea > Siderastrea radians. Next base: position 27,631,234 of record OZ024889.1, read on the forward strand.
GAGAAAACCACTCAAAATGTATCCGTTTGGTTAGTTTGATTGTGTTACGATAAATCTGTTTCTTAGGCTGGAGCCATTTGTTTCCGATCACTTACATACACTGGTCTAACCCTGCCTCGTCCCCAGGCGCCGGTTTAGCGCGGGGCGACGTGGGAAGGATGCAAAACCACTGGCTGTACCATCATATAATAAAGAGGGACGCCTGGGGACGAGGCAGCGTCTAACCCGTTGGTGAATAGTTGGATCTAGCGAGAAAACCACTCAAAATGTTATTGTTCTGTTGCGTGCTGAATAGAAGTAAAAGAACGATGCTTTTATATCTAACGAGAAAGACCCCTCAAATATTAGTGATTATTAAATGTCAGTCTTGGTCATCGAATTTCTAGCTTTCTGATTGCCTCACCGCACACAGGTTGTCAGCGAATAACCTTAATTTTGACCTTATGAGGAACCGGTCGCAAAGTGAAGTGCTGCGGCATTCATACGTTTTCGTTGTGAAGCAAATATTTTGTCCCAAAAAAAAGTCTGCAACGATTACCGAAGTTGAGAATTTAATAAAACAATCATTCCACCAGATAGAGCGCTTTTGAAATGAGTGTCGTAAAACCAAAACCAAAGTAATTTCCCCAGCCAATCACAACAAACACAAATTACCCAATGAACCAATCAGAACTCGAAGCAAATACATGTAACAGGCGCCAAGCGCGGGAAAACGCGTGCGAGGAAGTCGCGATACAGTCGCGATTGGTTTGAGTTTTACTTCTGATTGGTAGAGAAGGTGGCTCGAGTTTTTTAAACCAATCACAGAGCGAAGTAAAGAAAAACCAAAGCAAAACGCGAATTACTTTCGGCACTCAATTGAAAACCGCTCTATGAGGTAATAATTAGAAACCAACTCGGCGCTTTTCACCTCGTTGGTTATTTATAACCTCATATCCAACCCGCGCTCGTGGAATAATTGTTAAAGGAGCACTTCACGGAAAACGCATCTTGCAAAAATTGGGCAATTTTTTTCGACCTTGTCTTTCGTTATCCGTCTTAATCTGCCTCAGTCGTAACCATTCTTGTTTAGCTTGTTATCACTTCTTTGGTGTTTTTCTATATACCTTAGGAAACTATTATTTTGAGGTTTCCTTCAATGTGAAAGTAATTTTGTCAGATCAGAAAAATGAATGAAAACACCGTGACATAGCTCCTTTAAGTAGTGTTGTCTTGCGCGCTGAATAGATTACGAGAATGAAGCTGGTCTAACTTCATGGTTTATAGTCAGATGTAAAGAACAAAAACACAAATGATCTGTTGCGTGCCGAATAGAGATCTAGAAAGATGCTGCTCTAGCCCCATGATAGTCAGATCAAAAGAAAAAAAACACGAGAGTATTAGTATTCTAGTGCATGCTGAATAAAGCACGAGAATGATGCTGGTCTAACCTCATCCATGGATGGTTCATAGTCAGATGTAACGAGAAAAGGACTAAAAATATTACCTATGATTCCTCTAGTGCAGGCTAAAACACTACAATATTAGTTTTCTAGTGCATGCTGAAAAGAGTACGAGAATGATTTTGGTCCAATTACCCAATGGTTACTAGTCAGGTCGAACGAGGAAACTACTAGAAATACTAGTGTTTTTGTACGTGCTGAACAGAATACGAAGATGATGGTGACCCCATGGTAGCTCCCTACTTATAGTTTATAGGCTCATATCCTACGAAAGGAGACGTCGAGCGAAATATGTAAAAAACGGTTCTTTCAGCAAAAACGTTTCTTAATCCCCGGAATTACAGGCAAACTCACACTCTAACTGTGGCACAATGGAAAGGTTTGATGGGGGGCGGAGGTATATATTAAGGGTTGCGGCGTTGCTGGGGGTCTATGACGTCATCCTAGATGGCCTTCTTGGCCGCCATCTTGGATTTGACCAAAATTGGAAATTTTCGAAAAACGGCGGAAATTGAAAATTTTGGTGTTAGTCGTGTTCAATATGACACAGTTAACTACTTTTCTCTTTCTGTCAGCATTTTGTGTTCTTGAAGGGTGAAAACCACATTTTTCTTCAAAAATGCTTGACCACCTGCTACTTATGACGTAATATCACGTAATCATAGCAACTGATTCTCACTGAACGTATATTTAACAATTATTCTAGATCTACGAGGGTGCGCTGGATATGAAATGATAGATAACCAACGAGGCGCGTAGCTCCGAGTTGGTTATAATCATTTGATATCCAGCAAGCCCGAGTAGAATAATTGTTTTATTAAAAACTTAACTACTATTTTTGTTAAAAAAATAATCAAGAAAGAAAGAGAAAAACGAGAAAAGGGATAAAAAGGGAGCAAGAATCGATCACATGACTGAACGAAAAAGGCGCCAAAACCTTGCAAAGTGTTGCAGCGTTTCATTGCAAAGCTGAATGAATTAATGAAAACTGCTCGAAAGTGAACGAAGTGGCACAAGTTTGGGAAAAAAATCTTCTAATTATTGGCTCTGAAATATGGTACATGTTTGATTTTTCCCGAAACATTGTTGTAATCATCGTTCAAAGCGGATTGAAGCTGTACAATTTCACCATATTAGCTGCTGGAGTTCAAACAGAACAAGTTTGTAATCTGTTCGCACAACGGAGCCATCATGTGCGTGTTTGATCGAAATGAAGACAGAACCAATTTGAACTTGAAGAAGTAATTTCTATGCAGCTCAGAAGCAAGATTACTGTAGCGAGGAACATTAGAATTCACTAATCATAGTTTGTTTAATGCAAAGCACAAAGTGCAGTTGTTCTCGGTTTAGAGGTTGCGAACGGAATGGTAAAAACAACATTCAAACAACTGGAAAAGCGATTCAACTCCGTTTACATGGCATCCGATTTCTATCTGAGCATTTGGACCTGTTGGAACACAGAGCTACAACAAGTGCAGGTAAACCAATGTCAATTTTGCGTGTTAAAGCCGAAAAACAATCTCGCCCTTCCTTCCTTCTTGGTAGTTTGCAGCTGTATTTTTCTTTAGTAAGCTAACTTGTTTAGACTGCTTCATGATTTTCGCACCGACCTGCCACGAATGTGTGATAGTTTTTATTAAATGCTCCTGCCCCATTTCACTGTGTTCTAATTGAACATTCAAAATGACAATGGACCTTTGAACAACAATTGCATCGCTGTTATAAAAATAGATTGCGAGTAGCCTGCACTCGTGTTGTTAGGATCTAAACGGAGCCCTTGCCTGAAGGCTGAAACATTTGTCGTGAATGACTAGGGGCCGTACTTCACGATATCAGGGTTTAAGGACGTTTGCGCTCATTGTTTGTGCGCATCCTTAATGCGCACGTAATTCACGTCGCAATGTCATGCAACGTCGCGCGCGCTGAGTAAGAAATACAGACAGATACAGTGGTGGTGGGAATTTTGTATCTATAAACGTGCTTAACTCTCTTAAATGCACGGTGACCCCATTCTTTTTTCGATAAATCACATCCTTTACTGGTTCTCTGTATTTTGTCCAAAAACAAAAAAATTCTGAACGTGAGAAGTTTTAATATTATTGCTATTTCTACTCAAATACGATCGAATTTTTCTACGAATGCAGGTTTATGTGACTTTCAATTATCCTTCGGTGAGGCTAATTTTACCTGGAGAAACGATATTACAAGCAAAATGTACTAAATCTCTGACAGGCTGCGAACTCTTACATTTGAAAAATATCGGCCCCTAAAACAAAATCCATGTCGTCTTGTTGCTTAATTGAAAGAATTTACAAACAAGACTTTGCCTGAATCACTTTTTTTCTTTAAAGATTCACCAAATGAATACATTTCGCCCTCGATATTTTTTCCCATAATGGCCGCCAAGTATGAAAAATCATTGTTTGCGAAGTTTGGTGACACTTGTACTTAATAAGCGAAAGACCTACCTTTTGTCCTTATTAATCACATTTTTCGTACTTAATAAGTACAAGAGACGTACTTAATAAGGGGAAAATGCAATCTTTGTACGTAATAATCAAAGATAATGGTCTTTTCTACAAAATAAGTACACTTGCCCTGCAGGATCTGTTTATTAAGTACAAGAAACGGTACCTGTGCTTAATAGACGGTCAATTTTGGACTCCGAAAACAATTTGACACTCCGGAAACAAATTGACTCTAAATCACATAAACAAATCATTCAGTTATACTTGCACCTGTGATTTCACTACCTGTGCACATCCAAAAGACAAAATGGGGTGAACTGTTGATTCTGTCAGCTACACAAGCTAGTCAGCTTATTACGGGCATGTAAGTTGTCTACACACAAAAAAAGGAATCCTCTATTGTTTGTCTTAGATCATAAACAGTGATTGGATATTTTTTCCCTTTAGAAATGGAACATCGAAATTGACTTGTTTGAAGGATCAGGAGAAATTCCTTCCAAACGAGGTAAGAGATCAAAGCAGTTTTTGATGGTTATTATTATGTTTAGCTACAATAGTTCATCAATCAATCAATGGCATTCAGTGATAGTGTATCAAAAAATTGTTTGAACTGTATTATATTATTTGTACCTCTAGTAACCTGGCTAGCATTTAACCAGCATGGTAGGTTTTGTGTATACAGAAAGCACACATAAGTCAATAGGAAGGTGCAGTAGTACTGAATAGTTGCATCCTGGGGCCCGCCGGGTACTTCTCGAAGATTTGGGTGGGGTTGTGCGGCGCGCTTCTGGAAACCCTTACCCTATTTCAGACCAAAATATGCGGTTTTCTCTATCCTATTTCAGATCAGACCTGACCCAAAATTTGATATCCTTTTTCAAACCAGACCCAAATCCCATTTTGTTTGCGTAAACATTTGAGAAGGGCTTCAAATTTCCAATGTTTATCAAACCTTAGTTCTTTGGAGAAGAAAATTACTAAAAAGATAGCTTCTTGTAAGATTAGATCCCATATCAGAGTGCACAAACCTCACCCTATTTCAGATCAAAAAGGCTTAAAAACCATACCCTTCGCTGCCCCACATACCCATATAGCTTATATAAGGGAGTACCCCCCGGGAGTTGTGTCCAGGGGATTTATTGTACATTGTCACAAGGTATAATAATGCAAGTTTAGGTCCTGGCTGTGTACAAAAACTTACGATTTTTGTGTTTTGTCAACTTGTATCTAACGTACCATATTGTTTTAATATATTTCTGTGCTCAAAAACTCATCTGAATAAAGCCAGCTGTCAACCTGAGACCTTTACTTTTTCCCTGGAGCATGCAGAAGGGCTTTCACATTCCCATGTATATATAAAAAATACTAGGGACAAACATGTCAAACGTGTGCCATTTGGTCAACCTTTTTACGTGTTACAGGAGCAAGCTGTTTGGACTGCAAATGTTATATTTTCCCTATCTGCTTTTTTTATCGTTTTGTTTTTAGGTTTTTCAGGATAACTTCATGCGACGGGAAGTACAGGCCTTTGTTGTGCACTGCACATTCATGGATGATGGATGCAAATTGAAGGGAGAAGTAATAGAAGCTCATAAAAAAAAAACTTTAAAACAGGCAATACACTGTAACCTAAGGTGCACAGAATGTTTTTCCACTCTTTGTAGACTTTTGTGTAGAACCAGCAATCATGCAAATTTCCTAGCTTTTCAGTTTGTTCCTCTTCTCAGAATTACATGTTTGTGGTGAATTTGAAATGTGTATGGAATAAATGTGAATCGTACTAGTAATTTGTGGCAAATTCTCAGAATTCTACTTCTTTGTGGTCAATGTTCCGTTTGAATATACTATTTAGTTACTGAAATTGACAATAACACATCTTTGAAAAAAGTCAATTAAAGAGAACAAAGGCGACAACAGTGCTCTTTCCCAGAGACAATTTAAGGGATCTGGGAAAGTGTGTGTTGTTTTACACACCTATGATCTGTAGAGTATACAGTTTAAACCTTTAAATTTGAAATTTTTGATGCAGACATTACATGTAACTTATTCTTTGTCTCAATACAGAGCCACACAAACAACTGAGAGTTTCTGAAAATCCCTTGTGTACACCCTGAGTGTAGCATGTTGGTGAAGAAAGCTGATCTGCCTGATCACTTGGAAAAAACTTGTTTTGTATAGACAGGAGAACTGTGATTCTGCAAAGGACAAATCAACCTTAACAAGATGAAGGTACACATGCATGTGTAATTAATATTATTTAAATTAATATTATTATAAATTTTATAATACCAGATGAATTTTTTACATTATATAATTATTTCAAGAATGTATATGTACATGAGATAAGTCTGTTTGGGAACAAAATGAAAATAAATAGCTTGAAAAAATAAATGAAAATAAATAAAAAATAAATGAAAATAAATAGCCAACAAACGCACAGCACCTTGTGTGGGTGAAACATCCCTGCAAAAAAATCATAGTTTGATAAGTTCATACTTTCACGTTCACAACCTCTTTTGTAGCATTTTCACATGAAGATAACTTGCATGATTATACATACACATACATAAAACACACGTGCTCTAAACTTTTTCAAGGCATGAACAGATAACAGATTTAAAATTAAAAAAATATATACACCTAATTGCAATAACGTTGTCATCCAAAAAGAAAAACCGATAAAGAAAAAAGCCAAATCGGAATTAATTAGCCATGCAAATTACATTGTCAGATTTTAATAATACTCAAAGCACTTATGCACTACAGTATAATACATCAATTTTGTATCAATGGAGTTGATAAAACCTTAATTGGCTTCCATATGGACTTTTTGAGCGGCTCTGAATGTAGTTAGCGGGCCTATTTTATTCCTATTTGGCTTTTTCCTTAATTTCCCCTTTTCCCATTTTTGTATGACAACGATATTGCAATTAGGTGTATATTGTTGTAAATTTAATACAAACGTGTCTTGACAGGAAATGTCGAGGATAATTGCTATGTAAAAACTTCCTTAAAATACAAAATTAAAAACGAAAAACAACGCAATTATTAATAAATGAAAGCTTTGAGCTTCCACTATTTTCCGAGGCAAACTGTTCCATAAATTATAAGGAAATTACCCTAAAAAAGGAAACGTACATTTATAGCAATTCAGACTCGCCAGCTTAACATGAAGTTTGTACTAGTGGTTGGCTTTGGCAGACGGAACTTTAGCAAATTAAAAGAAACAATTTTTTTAAAATTTCAATTACAAGGGGCTAAGACTATCTTATAGCTCTCAATCAGTGATAAAAAGATCCTTCGAGCGAGTTCGCCAGTTTAGCATCTTACGGTCGGTGGTCTTCTTAGAACATGTCTCCTTTAATTGCATTGGCTGAGAACCAGTCATGATGCTCTTCTCTGTATAGTTTCAAGCGCATGAATGTCTTTTGCGAGATAAGGGCACCAGTCAGGTACAGCGTATGCATCAATTGGCCTTACAAGAGAGATCTGTAAAGAGTAAAAAAAATACCGTTTTAGCTGAAGGACGGTTCGTGGAATAGTCTTTAGGACTTTACTGGGTTTGTTTACAGTGATGCTGATGTTCTCGCCCCAAGGAAAGGTCCTTTGATTTTGATATTGTAACACCAAGATCTTTTAAACTTTAAACATTTCAAAAAGGTTCCTTCTCAGTAGAGTTCCTACAGCGTAACTAGAAACTGCATTGTGCCGCGAATGCATTATTCGCATAGATGCTCACTTGTCAGCATCAAAACATATCTGCCAAATACAAGCGCATTCGCTGAGATTGATAAGATCTGTTGTAAATCTTGATGTCATCGGCATACAATATCTTAACCACTTAACTGGAGTTTTTTCCTTTTAATGCCTTTGAAACGTTTTCTGTTAGCATAGCCACTGTTCACTGCCATTTCTCTTTCTCTGTGATGCAAATATAGTCATAAAAAATGGTGACCTTTGTTTGTAGTTGCACCATGAGAGGGAGTGCCTAGCGTATCCAGTTGTGTGTGAAAAATGCAGCAAAGATGGCATTGCTCGAACTAAGGTAAAACGGAGAGGTATATGCCAAACGACGCGAACCTTCCAGCTTGCTTGTATTAAAGTGATCACAAGTAGCGAGGGGGAGTTCCACCCATGCATAAATGCATCTACAATTGACTCCCGATAACTCGAACCTTCAAGGGAAATCATTAAAGGTTCGAGTTATCGGGAGTTTGAGTTATCGGGGGATGGGATTTCAGCTGACACCACTCATCACGTCTTCTCACAGGAAGAAATGACACGTTTTGTGTACCAAAACACCAGGAAACTAAAGAAATTGTCACAAAGGACAATTAAACACTTCAAAACTACAGTGCTGCTCACTTTTTGCAAAATTGATTCAAAATAAATTCAGTGTTATGGAATATGTTGTGTCATTATACTTTGAGAAACGATCGAGGTTTGAGTTATCGAGGGTAAAATTATAAAGAAAATGACCTGAAGGGAGTGGGATTTCACTTCGAGTTAGTGGGAGGTTCGAGTTATTGAGGTAAAATTTCAGTGAACGTATGAAGTAAATCCAGGGGAAATCAATAAATCAATTTTGGCTCTAGTTATCACGAGCTTCGAGTTACCAAGGGTTCGAGTTACCGGGAGTCAACTGTGGGAGGCGGGAGACGTTAACGACCTAACCTAAAGCAAATTTTTGACTTGTTTAAAGTTATACTTTTACGTTACGTCCTGCTATTTAAAATAGGAAAGAAACGAAACTCGATGTAAGTTAAAGTAGCTGCCACGTTGACTAGCATTGTGCAAAAAAGTGCTCAGTTATATATTATTGAATTTTCTGAAGGTAAATGCATGTATGTGGGATATCTTTGAAGTCTAACGTCCAACGGGTATACTTTTTTCCTTCATCCGATAGCCTTGTAATTTAATTAGCGATACCATGTTAGCCCTTTTAGGCAAATTAAAGTTAGTAGCTTTCTTTTACAACTGCAGGGCGTCAAGTTCTTATTTTTTCCTATTTTTTGGCCTGCTTCCTTTTTTCTCCTATTTTTTGAAGAAATTCATATTTTTTCCTATTTTTTAAGGGTTTTACTTAGGGCATGGAAACATTTTGAAATATTTGAATTAAAATTATCAATAAAATTGATAAATGCTACAAAAAATTGAATCCCCTATGTCAAAAAGACCATTTTGAAGGTTGTTTTAATGATTTTCTTCTGAAACTCGTGCCCAGACTTTCTTAGTGCTTTTGGTAGTGTACAAGGAATCCCGCGATGTGCCAGCATGTGCCTAACCCTTCTCAAAGTAATGCGAAGGTTCCTGAAGCCCACCGCACTGGAAGGCAAATATGGTGCTGCACTAGCTTCTGTTTCCTGTGAGGATGTCAAGTTGCAGCTTACTGACAATGAACTTGTCATTGGTGTTCAAACCAGAAAGGCCTTAGCAGAGGCTGGCTCTTCTTTGCATTCGAGCATTTTATGTGGCCACAGTATCCTACTTTCAGTTGAGGTTACCACTAGGCAATAAGCTTTTGAGAGACCTTGGCTACTTAAATCCCCTCAAAAGGGGCCGGAAATCCATAAATGCTTCCATCCAGAATCTTACTAGGAAACTTCAACCTCAGCTGGATGTCCCATCTGTGCTGGACGAGTGGAAATTGCTACAAGCAGATCAAAAGGTATCTGAACTTGATACTAACTGGCAGATTGATCATTACTCTAGTCAATTGATAGTAGCAGTCGGTATCAATCTCTGCCCCTAGTGATCAAATCTGGACTTGTATTGGCCCAACCAAATGCTGAGTCTGAAAGAAGTCTGTCGATAAATGCAAGGGTGGTCACCAGTGAAAGATCAGCACTAGGAGAAGTGAGAATCACAGGTCTGCGCACTGTAAAGGAGGCAGTCAGGTTTTGTGATCCAGTAAATGGTCTACCTGAGAACATCGCAATCACAAAAGAGTTGAAGCGATCTGTACGATCAGCTCACACTGCATATCAGGCACGACTAAAGGCAGAAAAACTAGAAGTTGAGAGGAAGAGGGAGGAAGCTGAACAAAAGAAGCAGGAAACTGAAAGAGCCAAGAAAGCAAAAGAAGAGATGGATAAATCAAGACAGTCCCTCCAAAAGAGCGAGGATACTCTGATGCAAGAGGAAGAAGTAGTAAAATCAGACTTGAAAGCAGCTGATGAATTACTGAGAAATGCAACAGCAAAACTACGTGATGCCCTTTCAGCAACAGTTCTCAACAAGCAAAGTGTTAAGGTAGCCACAATGATGGTTGACACTGCAAAGACCAAGCGAGACCAAGCAATGCAAAGCCTGCAGAAAATTGGAGAAAAGAGAAAAATGTTGACTGACAAACAGCACAAACTATTAGAAAAGGCCGTGGCATCAACAGTAAATGCTGCCAAGGAAAAGGGCAAAGCTGCCAAACTGCTAAACGAGCAAAAACATAAGAGCATGACTTTTTGGTTGTTCACAAATCTTTGTTGACGTTATTGTAAGGAAGATATGAAATGGGTGACATGAATTTTGGAGTCTGGTAATTTTTGAAGGATGACATAAGCTTGGTAACATAACTGGTCACACTCAAGTTGTTTTTGCTTGTACTGCAATGCTGGCACATTCGTGCGAATTACATTGAGGATGTATGCCATTGTGTCTAAAATATTAAAGCATTGGATTGTGGAACATAGGTGCTGTTGGGGCAGGGAGTATTAAAGGGGCACTGTCACGCTATTGTAGTGTCACTTCAAAAAGCTAAAACTTGTCGACCCAAATATAATGGTGTAGTTTTTTTTTTGCCAAGGACTATATTACTGCACTGAACATTTTACTGTCATCTGTTGTTACGGGTGGCGAGGATGAGAATGGATTGAAACTCGAAAAAAGTAGCCAATTTTTTCAAGTTCTCAAGCTGTGTCTTGAAAAAATCGCAAGCAAATTATTATTGTTTGCTCTCCCTGTTAAATTTCATTTGCTATCTTTGTAGTTATGCAGGAGCATTTTTAGTACAATTAAAGGTACTAAGCAATGATTTTAGTACAGAATTGACCTCAACGCAGCAGATTGCCCGTGACAGTGCCCTTTTAAGAGGATAAAACTCAAAGGAAGCTTTCTATTTTTTTCCTATGTTGGGGAGAGAATTCCTATTTTTTTCCTATTTTTTGGCCACTGTCATTCATATTTTCCTATTTTCTGAGTGTCATTTGTCACTTGACGCCCTCCAACTGTTTCCGTCATCTTTCATCGCGTTACTGCAAACAGTTAGTAAACAAACTAAAACGGACAGAGAGTTGATGCCGGATTTCTCTTCTCAACCAACTTTTTTTTTATTTACGACTTTTCAGTTGATGGAGCATCAAGATCCCATTGTTGGAGACTGTGATGGTGTACAGGGGCCTTGTCCATTCTTCCAAATTGGCTGCTCAAAAACTGAGGCAAATCGAATAAGAATTTCAGTGATGTCTTTTTTTAAAGAATTTCACTTCCAAGCTCAGCAAACTGTCGTTCAGCATACATACGTAGGTATTGGGTTCCTAACGGTTAATTTTTATAATAGACAGTGCGGCTTTTGCTAACGAATGTTGCATACAGACCGTGGCCTGAAGAGTGGTGTTTAAAAACATGTTCTAAAATCCTACCACATTTTTATATCGTGTGCTACAATGGTAAGCAAATCGTAGCTTCGGTTTATACGAAACATCTAGTGTCGTAGGTAGGTTACCCTCAAAATCAGGCCTAACTGCTTTTCACATGGTGTCTGTAATTCTTCTTGGGAAGATTTGGTTCGGTCGTCAACTCGATATCGTTTGGTCTTTTGGTTGAGAATAACCGCACGATAGAGCAAGCAAGCAGGGATGTGGGTAACGTCAGACAACAGCTTGATACGGCACAAGAGAGTATTAGGAGGTTGGAGCGAAGGATTGACTCTATCGAACACACACTGGCGCTTAGAAATGTCACCCTAGCTGATTTAGAGGAGTACATCAGACAACAGGAATTTTCAAGCTATGACGGTCAATTGTTGTGGAAGATTACTGAATATGCACGCAGGAGAAACGATGCGGACAGCAGGTGTCTTTTTACATCCCGTGTTTCTACACCAGTCGCTACGGGTACAAAATGTGCGCACACATCTACTTGAATGGTGACGGCATGGGGAGAGGAACGCAAATCTCCGTGTTTTTTTGTTGTCATGCGCGGTCAGTATGACGCGTTACTCCGCTGGCCATTAAGACAGAAGGTCACATTCATGTTGTTGGATCAGGATAATGCTGAACACGTGATCGATGCCTTCAGGCCTGATCTAAGCAGCTCGTCCTTCCAGAGACCGAGAAGAGAGACAAACATCGCCAGCGGGTGCCCCATGTTCTGTTCCCTCACTGAGCTAAACAACCACGCTTATGTCAGGGACGATACGCTGTTTCTGAAGATTATAGTTGATACATGTGACCTGTAAAAAGTTCAAGCGGCCATGCTCCAGATTAAAGAATTCACAACGATCACCCAGGGCATATTTTTGTGATCTAAGCGATCTTAAAGTAACGAACGATGGCGTTGTGCAAGGTTGATCACTTGTCATGGAGGCCCGGTGGGAAAGTATCCAGTATTGGAATGAAGGGGCGGCGGTTGGTTCTTCGACAAGAAAGGTAGCACCGAGTTGCCTGTCGCACTGCACAGTTTGGCTCTCGCACTGCATAGCTCTACTCCAGTTCCAGCAACCTCACCAAAACAAAGAGTTGGAGCTATGAGCTATGGTGTTTGGATCTTCTTTAACCCTATGCAGACCGCGTTTTTTGTCTCCTGGATTCTGCCCCCTTTATTAGAACGATGATAGTAAAACTTAGAGGGTCTGTGTGTCCAAAATGGTTTCTTCTGATGTCTGCAACATGAATTATGATTTCCAGACGACGCTGTCTTGGATTTCTTCATTTTTTCAAAACTTCAGAATACATTGTACCAACAAAATTGACTAAATTTTATGAACAATGACATGACATACCAAGGTCCTCGCAGATAAATTTTAGAAAATTGCAGAGTTTCATGGCCTTCGCTTGCAGATTAAAAATGTTATAAATGTCCAAAGTCCGTTGTGGCAGATACGGTACACCTCCCCGGTCTGGCTAGGGTTAACATTTATCATTATTGTTACACGAGCTCGCGTTGAATATGAAGTGGGAAATAAGGAAAGCTTGAGGCGCGTGGTGCCGAGTTGGTTATAACGTAGTTAGTCGAGAGATGGGTTATTAAACCTTCCAAGTTTCAAAGGCCAAAACAAAGGCGTCTCAATTTATGTAGAGGGCACCGCGACCGTCGGCTATCGTTTGTTTCAGGTCACGCTCTGTGGCTGAATAACTTAACAGAAACATTTCTATTGGTTATTTGCTCCAACACAGCTCAAACCATATTGCGGTTTGTTCACGGTCAAGGCTAAAAACAAACAACCCTCCCCCCAAAAAATTAAAATAAATAAAACAAAGACATTTTTGGGGCTTCATAACCTTTTTCATGTAGTTACTATGGTTATAATGACCTCATCTAACAAGCACGAGTAAAAGCACTTTTTTTCCATATTTTTGGACAAGTCGTTTGCTTCGCAGCGCAAACTTTTGAACATCGCATGGCTTGGTTGACAAGCCAGGCAATTGCAAAAAGCAGGATTATTCAGATAATCTAAGATAAGATAAGACAGATAAGGTAAGGTACCTCTATTTACACACGGTATTTCCATCAGCTGATTAATCATTGTAAACTATCTCTCTACCTGAGTACGATTATAAAAGAATAAAATTTAAAACAATAAAGGCAGCTTTTCTTGAAGGCTGTGTTTAAATTTCGCTTGCCGTATTTCGGAGGGTAAGCTGTTCCACAACTGAGCTCTACTGTATGAAAAACGTATCTTTAGATAATCAGTGCTGGGCTGTGGAAGAGCTAACCTGTGTTCAGTGAGAAATTTAATAAACGAGATTGAAAATTTAATAAGGTCAGAAAGTGTTAACAATGTGGTTTTCGTAATCTGCCATCAGGCCAAATTTCAACAGCGTTCTCATATTCTCTTTCGTTTTGCGTTATCCTCGGAAATGGTTTAGAAAGCAAAACGAAAATAGAACCTGATCGTGAGTTAGTGGAGTGGTAGGTTGATTCTTGTGGAAGGTCGTCACAGACCTTATTAAAAAATTGGCAGTCTCTTGATTTTCTACACTCGGAAGAATAATTTCTCCACAGAAAACTCGAGGTAACGATAGGGGCCATACTACAATTTGGTGAGAAGAGGATACAGCGACTTTCTTCCAAATCGGTAGGAGTGGAAGGTGGGAGGGGGTGGGGGCAATGAACCATTCGTCTTCGTCTTCTTAAAATTTGTGATCCATAACCTTCAGTCTCTAGAGCTAACACACTCAAACTGTACAAGGAATGATCTTTAAATGATTTTCAGTTTTTACGTGTAATTATTGATTTCCTCCCAAACCAAGCCAGGAAACTAAGTTTTGTTGAAGGCAGAGAGAGGGTAAAGAAGTACTTGTCTCAGCCAACTCTTTTACATTTGAATTATCCATGAGCCTTAAATCTAAAAAAAAATGATTTCTTGTTCGACGGAGTCAATCAACGAGGCCGCCAAGGTTTATAGGTAGAATAACTCACCCTCCGCAAAATACAAGAGCGGTGTCGTAAAAGTCTACAGATTGAAGGTTAAAAGCTTTAAGGCTTGAATGGGATTTGGTTCACTGGCTAGGACGTTTATGCTTTATTTCAGATAACAATCTAGTGAATCAGTGAATGAAAGTTTATTTGTCCAGATTTATCCCCTCTGTAATACTATACCAAGCTTGAGTAGTCAGCCGTTGCAACAAACAATAAGCAATCTTAATAAATTCCTTTTTTAGAGTTCATCCGCTTCTAGCTAGGGATGTTGATTATACATATTCTATAAATTCTATATATAGCCAGAAACTGAAGTCGTAGACTGAAGTCTAAATCAATTTAATCACAGCCAAGGATGGTTTCCTCTCATTTTGTACAAGGAAAACACAAAACGTGATCTACCGTAAGGTTTCGAAATAAAACAATAATTAACTCTTAACAAAGATTTACAAACCTTTTACTATCATTTCTACCTATATTTTACCGAAGTTATATGGTATTGGTTTCCCAAAATTCTCCGTCATGCTACGAATAGGTATGTTTAAACACTAACCAGACTGATGAGGTATGTTGAATCACCCCCACCTGCAGTGATTACAATGTCCGGTTGCTTTCCACGTGTAAGCTATATTGTTCGTACGACACTAATATTCCGACGCCGGTTTTATTGTAATACGTGTTTTGGAAGCAGTTAAGTCAGCCGTTGCAACAAACAATGAGCATTCTTATGAACTTGTGTTCTATTTCTGTAAACAAGAACTGAAGCAGCACTATAAAATCCATGAACATATAAAACTTGAATCAACTCTTAACTCGTGGAAATCCAAAGATGACCTATGGAAAAAGGAAAAGGAATGCGTCTTCAATAGAGCTCTAAATCATGATCAGATCAGTCAACTGGAAAAACTTACGGTAAAACTTAAGGATATAACTACTTAAGCAGATATAACGATTCGTTAGTTTTCTGTAATATGACGAAAGTTGGCATTGAAGAAAGTTTATTCAAGATAAAAAAAACCAAAACGAAACAAAAGAACTAAAGAGCAAGCAGTGAGTTGATAAAGTAAATTGGCCACAGTAGAGAAATCGAAAGCTGTCGTTTCGAGCGCTAAAAATGAGGTTTGCTTTTCAGACCACATAACCACAAGGATGACGACGCTGCTAAAACCAACAGAATAAGGTTAAATTAAGTGTATAATTTGAAAATAAAACAAAACTCTCACTTTAAAATACCTAGCACAGTCGTTCATCGTGTTCCTGGGGCTCCACTCGTGTTCCAGTCCTTTGATTCACAGTCGGCCTATTTCCCAGTGCAACGCGCCTCCTGTCCTCGGTTGCGCGATCTGCTATCTGCTGTCCTCTCATCTCAGGACCCTGAATTGGGAAGGCTCTCTGCTCGCAGAGTGCTAAAACAGCTAAGTATGTCTTGATTACACAGAACAGTACCGGAACGAACACGAAGAAAAGGAAAGCTACGCTGATCAGCTCCGCCGTCATTGTGACCGTTTATGCCTCCCTTACTTTTCGCTGAGGTGCAAACTGCGGGACAAAGTGGTATGGATACGAACAGTGGGACAGACTGATTGCAAGGTATCGCGACAAGAAACCAAAGGTGATTCACTCACAAAAACTGAAAGCTTGAATTTGAAGCTGTAATTTAAAATTCCTTCGAAGGTTTGTCACTCGAGTTTGTGTCCATAGGCAAGGGCAAAGTCAAATGGCGCATCAAGTTGTTCGTGCTGTAATTTTAATGAACTTGAACACGTGGGTGCACGCGCGAAAACAATCCTTTGTTTGAACTCAGGCGGTCTTTCCCTGTTTGGGTATGTTGGGTCACATTCAGTTCCAGGCTAATGAGTCAGCAGAACGTTTGTTGTGGGAACAGCCTCGGAGTTTCGGCGATTGGTTAATGTGCATGCGCTACGTATTCAAAACAGCAGTATAAATCAGTCAAGTATAAAAGTATCCTAACAATGTCTACAGCAATGATAAAAATGACTACGTGAGCATCTAGAATTATCGCGACTCCGCACATTAGGAAAATCGTTTCTCCCAGCCAGCCGCCATTATAAAGACGTAATGTCGTATCAAAATGTCGTATGTAATATCGTTCCTCGATGTTTTGCATAACGATTTCTGCAACAAAGACGGAAACTGGTGAGCCCATAGCTGTTTCGTGCAACTGTTTGTAGTGCTTGCCGTTGTACTGAAAGTAAGTAGAAGTAAGACAAAGGTTCAGTAAGTCCATTGTCGTCTGTCGGTGGCGGTAGTTTAATAGTAGAGTTGTTGATAGCGGTCTCAGCGCAGTCTTGAGCCAGTTGAAGTGGAATATTGGTGAACAGTGATTTCACATCAAAAGACATGCCCTAGTTTGTAGTCGTCAGGTACTTGTATACTGTCTCTATTACGTCATTAAAGTTCTTAGTAGATTGAAGTTTGTGACGAGATTCGTCGGTCAAAGGTTTCAGTACGGGAGTCAAGTATTTCCACAATTGGCAATTTGGGGACCCGCAGATCGAGACCATGGGTCGCATCGGTATCTTGGGTTTGTGCCGTCGGTAGTCCGTAGAGTTTCGGTGGTTGTGGTACACGGCACCTCAGTTTGTTTTAGCGTTGAATGTCAATAGCGTCAGTTTTCTTGAGGTCAAGTAGTTTGCTGTTAAGTTTACGTTGAAGTGCAGGCGTCGCGTCTCGTTTAAGTACCATGTTCGCAGCTCTGTTTGTGGTTTCTGTTGTGTGAGAATGTCAACTGTATACTTATCGTTTGGCCACTAAACACTTCACTGTATTACGTTTCCCCACATCGAAAATTGAAATCCAGAAGCATTTGGCACCATTGCACACATTGGAGTGCTAGTTGTCGATAGTTAAGTCAGGCCAGCGAGATCTTGAGAACTAACGTTCACTACGCGTGCTCATAACACAATACGTTTCCAAAATGGCGTTGGACACACTGAGGACAGTTGATTGTTTGTTAACAGCTGGCAGGAAAAGTGAGGTTATTTGTTCTGGCACCAAATGTTTTTGCTTCCTGCACAAGGAAACAGCCATGCAACGCGCTCTTCCGGCTCTTTCAAATTTAATGCTATAGAAATTAATGCAGTCACTTATACCTTGAACAGCCTCGGCCTTCCTCATCAAGAATAGCTGAGAAAAAAAAAGAGGAAACGTTGGTGTTCTAGGAAACAAGCAACAGAACTTTTAAGTGACTACTAAAAAGAGATGTTTGCCTCAACGAGGTTTGTTCAATTCATCTGGCCGTCTGATGGTCTCTGACTGCACGGTAGGTTTCACTTTCGTATTAGTCACAAGCTGTACGTTTATACTATTATTATTCTGGCTGTAACTGGAATACACTCTTTTTTTATTTTTATAAGAACCATTTTTATAAGAACGTCGAGGCTGAGATATGCCCCAAAATTTAAGAAAATGTATGGGCTAAAGTTAGAACATCCTCAGGCTCAGCCAAATTTTACGCGTTCTTATAAAATAAGAGTGCAACGTAAAGCTTGTTTGTCGCGCTATCCAATAAAGGAAAGTGAGACTGTTTTCATTTAAGGTTGTAACAGTAATCGATTTTTCTGTTACCTTAAAATCAGGCTAGATCACGGTTATAGCGAAATGACTAACCTTCACAAACGTCTAGACCAGAAGGAGTTTCGGGTGGTTGTATTCAATTAAAGGTATCGGCTGAAACTGGATTACGCCCGACTTAATACGTAGGATAATTTTTAAAAATTGCTGACAAAATTGCTCATGCACTGCATTACTCACGCCATCATATCGTGCGTCAACCTGAGCTTTTCACCACTAATGAATTGAAAATCTATAAGAAACCGATTTCTAGACAAGAAATTCCATTTAATCTTTTCTGAAATATGTTCATCTAAATAACTTTCAATAAAATGAGTATGCTTTCGGGATAAAGTTAAAGTCGCACACCCTGATGTAAAGGGTAATGAAACCACTTGATGCGTTACTATCACCCTTGGATGGGATGATAGTCAATCAGTCGGTTTTAGCGGGAGCGCGAGGTGTGATGACGTGCCGCGCGCGTTATGGAGACGACGGAGGACGCGTCAGGTTCGGAACTACTATCGAGTAAGTAGAACCGTAACCATCTTCTTCACAGAAGTGCTTTATTCAACTAAATCAGCAACTGCTAATGACCATACAGTATTATGTTTATCATTTGACTGTGGTTTTAGGCAGTGTTAACCACTGATTAACCACTGACAATTATATGACAATTATTTCAGAGTGAAAGTTGTCGCATTCGTTATAGGAAACAGATGTACACATAGGAGTTAAGTGGAAGTAGCAGAAAGAGTCCTTACAGTCTACACAGCCCGTTGGGTTTGTATAAAATACAATTCCGATCGTGTAGGATCTGAGGAAAAAGATTCTGCTGGATAACATAGCTATGCGTCTCCAAGTCGAAACCGAAAGCCCCATGTATAGTGGTGGTGAATGGTGGGTGATTTTTTCGCCGGGAGCCCGAAAACAGCAGAATGAGTAGTGTCTAGTGATAGAGACTAGATCGGTCCAAAGCCAACCTCGTCCCCAGGGCCTTTTCCTCGTTCAAAATGACGGTCGGAGAAACCCCTGGCCAAGGCTGCCAAAGTGGCTCCAAAAGTTCGTTAGAATTTCGCCACGCAAACACGATGAAATGTCTTCGTTTTGTTTGAATAACGGTTTCCAATTGCAGAAAACAAACAGGGCTGCCATACGCTGGAAACAACTTCTGAAAAAGCCATTTGATCATGTGTCACGTGACAAAATACTCCACGATTCGTGGAGTATTTCAGCAGCCTTGGCCAGGGGTTTCTCCGACCGCCATTTTGAACGAGGAGAAGGCCCTGGGGACAAGGTTGGTCCACAGCCAAAACTATAACTTCGAAATTCATGTTGCCTCGCTAGTTTAAACATTGTAAAAGGTTTGAACCCAGGAGTAATATCATAACTCGGTGAAGTATGAGTAGCTGTCCTGAGAAGGACTTTTTGTGATGTCATTGACTGACGTTTTCGACAGCCGACTCTTTACTCTAGTGACGTGACTTGTGACTTCTTTCAGGTTTTCGAAACGTCAGTAAATGTCATCAGAAACAGTCCTTCTTCCAAGGATTACTACACTTATCCGGACGCTCAAACTTCGCAAACCTATGGGCTTAGACATTTTGAATACAGGTTAAGGTTCATATCTACGCATTCCCGGAGTTACAATAGATTGATGTCATTATGTATTTTGTCATTATCGGGGGATTCCCTTTGCAGCTTTTAGTAAGCTGCTCGACCAATCAATTTTAACCTGTTATTTTTAAAATGACTTGAGCTTGGTGGCATTTCCGGAAGATGTTCAAAGCAGATGTTTTTTTCTCTCAGAAAAAATACCAGAAAAGATAATGTTCCTCAATGTAGTTGTGGTGTTATGTCGGTTGTCTCTTGACGTATGAATCACGAAATGGAGAGAAGGAATGTTAGGAGACTTTTTTTTTTCAAATAATTATCCGTTTTTAGACGTGAGCTACGGGGTGCTGAAAATCAGTGACGGATGATATTTTAGGAGCTGAATGGAGAGTTATACATCCCTTGCGAACTCAACTACTGTCCAACTACTGGTATTCTAATACTTGAAAACAATTCCTTTGCGGGTAGATAAATGCGTCGAAAAAACGGGCTGTCCTAACGAGCAGTTTTTAAGATTTAAATCATGAAATGTTGTTACTAAAGTTTAATATGCTCAAGTTCATTATTTATTATGCTTAGCTCATACGTAAATCAGTTGTCAGGAAATGATGTGAACAAACAGTGAACTGAGACTTCCCTAACAACTGTATTAAAAAGAGCCAGTTCGAATAATTTTTTCCGTCCGAGCCAAGTTAGAGTACCGCAGAGAATTTCAGAAATAATCTTATTTTGAGGTCTTAAAGTACTCGGACAAAGCCGCATAAAAACAGACAAGGTGTTGTTTGACGCTGATCTGTTAAACCCCCTCGTTTTAGAAAGAAAAGAGATGTTTTGTCGTATGATGGAGTGATATGCTAAAGCAGCGGAAACGGTTTGTTCAAAATAATTGATAAAGCCATGAGAAAAAAGTTTCACCTCTGTCGTCATACAGTCAAAAATAAGGTGATTTCACTACTTTATTTCGTGTTTACATACGTCTTTTTTTCACTAAATAACGTTGTTTTTAAAATACATGTTTGAAATATTCAGGATCTTCGGCCCTCTAGTTAAACTCGGTTTCAAGTCATTAGTGGTCATCTCAGCTCAGCGTCATTCAGATCTTATATATATATCGAAAGCCTCACATTACTAGTCTGCAAAACTAGCTTGTTGGTGCGAAGACATTCCACATGACTAAAAAAAACTCGAGCCGCAAAAGGAGAAAGGACTTCCTAGCGAAAGGGGGTAGGAATGTTTTTTCCTCATGCACCATCTTTTCTTTGCTTTTCACTAGCAAACCACCTAGAACAGGGCTAGGCTAAGTAAGTTCCCTTGTTTTGTAGTTATTAACGCTTCGTAAGATATAAAAACACTACTGGCTACCATTTAGTGGTTTAAGAATGTGACCCTCTGGCTATTAGAGAGTGAGAACCCTCTCCGTAACCGGCTGATTTCCTTACTTAGATAAAGGATCTGACAGCTGTAAAAACCCCCATTATCCGGCTGACAGACAGAATAATGACAACAAACATCTGTATATCAGCCTGTTTTATATATATACACCTTTAATATGACCTGTTTATGCTCCGTTTTGTTTTGCTGCATTTCAGAGTAAGCTATTTTTATTTTACACATAGCTTCGTGTCAATTAAAGTCTACCTCAGCTTATACTCAATCGAGTTGTTACCCTGATGACTCATGTTATTTTTATTATGTTTTATTATGCCCTGACGTTTAGATTTCTTCACGTCCATGTCACAAATTAAAGTTTACGTAGGACTTTTCCTGAAATTATTTCAGTGAAGCGGATATCAATGACACGATGAGTTCCTGTAACGCTTGCCCTATTTTCTATATTGGTTTATTTCACAAGAAATTAATTTAGGGTCTTAACGCTTTCATTACAAAACTGACCAACTCATCAACTACACCAATCAATCCAACTCAAATCAAATCTTTCAATCCAAAATCAACTCTTCTGGATGGGAGTTCGCCACTACACTAATACTTGTCTAGTAGAAACAGCATATGATCGGAACCAAGCTGTAACTGGAGACAAGAGACTATTGTGAAACACTATGAATCAAGTCAAACCTCTGGCCTTTATTTTTCACTAATAATAGTTAGACTATCCAAATTTATAGTATACGACACCAATTCAGTGTTTCGACCATTGGTTTAAGAATCTCTAACGACGCTTAACTTGGCATAGAAGGCTATAAAGCAATAACAAGTTTGCTGCTTATTGCTAGTCTACCGTATTAAAAAACGTATGCCACAATCGACATAAAATCGCACATGTCTGATTCATGTTTCCCGCTTGGCTACTGGAATTTGCATTGACAAATACATTGCAAACCGAGAAGTAAGAAACGTCATCAGAGTCATGACAGAAATCGCTGTATAAACTCTCCCTGTGTCTTCTAACTTACTTTTTTGGATCCCCTTCAGTCTAAATTCCTCCAGATATGATGCCTCACTCCCTTTGTCACAGATTGTATCCGTGTATCCGTGACAAAGGTCGGTTCACTGACCCGAACATTTAGTGCATTTGCATAAGCTGTCAGTCAGAGAGAGCTTTATTGGCTTTGTTCATTCAGATTTTCCGGATTTGAATGACACGGCGTGGGTGTTTGTGGCAAAGGGCTGGAATAACAGGGGGTGGGATGGGAAGACCAAGAAAAACACAACTGCGTTTGAGTTTTGGGTTTATCTTAACTCAATTCCATCGAAAGGTGTTCTGTAGACAAACATGGAAGAAAGCTTTTTCCTCATACATATAAGCTTTATTTCGTGTGGCTGGCTGAAGATGTTAACTGGCGTCGGGTCGCGTCGGCTGCTAGGCAACTTCTGTCTACCCTCCCACACTTTTCTTTAATCCCGCGCGCCCACTCTATCGATAAAGGCAGACGTCATGATGAAAGGATGAAAAGAATTAGCTAACAGTCAGCATAAACATCCATTGAGGCCATGCGCAGCTTACTGTTTTTTTCGTGATCTATGTTGCAATAGTTACGATTTTACTGATGTTGAAAATTCGAAGGAAACCTGCCGGAATATCGTATCTTTACTTCTGTCTCTCTGAAATTATTGTGTTCGGAACAGACAGGAGAAAGGTTTACTGCCTGTCTAGATTCAGGAGCCAAATGGAGCACCAATTAACAAATTGGAATCTTGTGCGTTGTTCCCGTGTTGCCTTCTTCAAGTCTTCACGTATCATGACGTATTGTTGGCGGAAAAAAAGCAACAAGCTGACTCTCCATGATAAATGGCTCTGTCTGCTTACTTCACCACGAAAATAATTTTTGTCTTATGTGTCTACGATTCAAATATCGGGAGGACATCCACCTACGACTAACACCTACACAGAACGATAGATGTATTTCAATACACCCATGCAACATCACGTTTCTGAAGTCCCAAATGGCATGGTCATTTTCATCGTTTGGAGGCAGTATTTTGCCATACACGGAGGACTTATTGCAGCAACTACAAGGTAAGAAAATCAATTTTCCTTGGCAGTGAGCCAGCGTCAAATCATCCTTTGTTCACCAAAGTAAGTTGAAACGAAAAACTTCGAAGTGAAGTGAACAGAATATTTTCATTTGTGTTCCAATTATAACCCATGCAACTGAATAGAACTGGCTTTGAGAACACGCGACGGCCTCATCTGGAGTAGAATTATAACGACCTTACTGCTAAACCGGACTAGAATTTCAGCAACATACGAAACTAGGAAACATGTAGTTATGCATAAGTTATTACAAAATATTGAGCACTACCGTAAATAAAGACTAAACAAAATCGGGACTCAAATCTCCCTGCTCACCGAATTGGGGAGTGATGTTACAAAAAAAAAAAACCAACTGGCAATACAGTTTTAATTTTTACACGATCTGAAAACTTCTTTACCGTAAAATTCGTATGTTTACACGTGGTATAAAAATTCATTTGGTATAATTTACACGTACTCTTTCAAATTTTCTCTCAATGGGCTTGCACTGGACTTGGAGAAATTTTGAACATGGACATAAATAAACGTTCAGGTTATAAGATATGTGTCGACAGTTTTTTTACCGTCGGTTGACCCTTGATGTAATTATAATGAAATGTAATCAATTTTTTTTACCGCTACACGCCACCCTGGCTTCCTTGTGACCTACATCTTCTACAACATCAAATTAATACCTGGAAGGTGAGAACACTTTGTAATTACACTACTCTTGAATTTTGTTTACAAAAAATAGACACTGATTATGTGGCAAATTTAATTTAAGTATGGCTTAATGCCACGTGATTACAACTCTAAACGTGCACGTGGTCGACTTTTTCCAGTTGCTTCCAGTACGAATCACGCGAACATGTTAAGCTGAGTCAGTTTTCCCTGGACCACTAAGCTATAGAATCTTTCTGTTGTGGTGCTCATCTTCCATGAACATTTAGCTGATCGATCTTTTATAAACGAATCAGTACGTTATGCTATTAGCACTTTGGGAACAATACCTTTAAGACTTACCGGGAAGACACAGTAACTGGTTCAGTAGCGTATTCACTTAATCAAAGTTAGATTCGGCTTTACTGAGGCTTTTTATTAAGAAAGCGAGATTTTATGTGCACTGTGTTTGGTTAAAACACATTCAGATTTATCTCAGTAACTGTATGGAAACACAGAAAAGTTTCAGTTTTCAAGAGTGTCTCAGTTTACTTTATTCAGTTTAGTTTGAGTGTTAGACAGCTTCCTTTTCTCATCTCTGAGTTTATGGTAACACATCTGAAAATTAATATTGCCCGTATCCACAACAGTTAGCTTCCTCTAACTTGTTCTACCATACTACCACTTGTGTTGCTATAACAATGAAAACATTTTCTACATTTTGTAGTTCTAGTTCATTGAGTTATTGGCAGATTGCACTGAATTGTTCATATATTCATGAATGTACTGTGACAACTCTCTCATAAACACTCTTGCAGCAAATCGTTAGTTCTTGTGCGCCTTGGGTTTGAAAGGAGTTCTCTTTTACGAATTTTTAGCGTAAAAGTGATCGACATTTTAAAGTAATGACATTAACATAATAGTCTTTACACCCACGCATCTGTCACGCTGTAGATCAGTTTACTCCGGCAACTTACATCACTGTGGTGTAACCAGCAATGACAAAGCATAAAATAAAAGAGAACGCAGTTACAACATTGCTGAATCGCCGTCTCCTCGATTTCCCAGCTATCCAGGTTAGCCTTTGTGTTTTGTAGCCAGATTAATATTGCAGCAACTTGCACAGCAGTTGTTATATGCATTGCGAAATTGGTTTTTTTTATGCAAGGAAATCATTTAGAAATTCACTTGCACTCAAGCAGATTTGCTGACTGCATGGTTTGCAGTAAGTAGAAAGTAAAGTTTTTAATAATTTGTTACTTTACTTATTAAGTTGGAACCACTGAAACACCACATCCTTTAGAGCCATTAGAGGGTATAAAGGCATGTTAACGAAATAAAAATGTTATGTTAAGTCTACTTATTATCCCATTCTAGTAACACAAAGTTTGTGACTAGGGTTTTCATTTGGCTTTTGCATAGTCAGCTAGATATAACGACCATGTTAAAAGAGAGAAACAATTGGAACTTCTTTCATCCTACACTCGCCACTTGTGCTCTAGTCTTTCTCAAATGGATAAAGAAGTCGATTTACACTGGTGGCAAGACTACTTATCCATTACAATAATGGTTCATCATGACACCATAACGTTTTGATGTTCCCCAGTAATGGGTGGATCTCAATGCACTACTTTGCATTCCGACAATTGTTATCTCCTGATGTGAGTTCTTCCGCAAGCAATGACAGCTTGTATGCAGCGATAAGCCTTAGAATTTTCCTTCACTTGTGTACAGTATCGGAACAGTCCGCTAGGAGTATTTAGCAAAATTACGGAGATGTTAGTCATTTCTGCCTTGCATGGCACTTAAGTAAGCTTTGTCTGAGAGCCAGTGCAAAATTAAATTAAGCTCAATATAGAAGATGTGTAGAAGAGCAAATTTTTATCTCAGTGAAAGCACGATCACAACTTACTTGAGAGATATCTCACACTACCTATCCAAAAGACATAGTCTAATCAGTCGTTTTCCCTCTAATGTCAGCGCAGCACTGCCTTATTAACTGGTCCTGTGTTTCCTTAATAACACCACCCACTAGTGGTGTCAAGTAGACAGAATTTTACAAAGTAAACCTCCCTCTATAAAAGAAAAATAAAGACTGGGTGGAGTCGACGTTGTGTGGCAATGAGATTATGCATGGCACTAAAGCTGATCAGTTCAACGGACTGCGACAACTTCAAGGGCATAGATTGTTAGATAGATAGTTTATTGAAGCTTGAGGAACTGCCAGAGTATTAGAATAAAATTGAGCTGGATCTACATTTAGATGATAAGTCAGTGAGTGTAAAACACTTGATAATTAAATAATCATAAAAAGCATTAAATTTTTGTGTACGTAAGAGAAATTATATGCTGATTCATAGTCTTACAGATGTTCAAAATGGTTCCATTATTTTCTGTTTTATTTATTTATTTATTTTTTACAAACAACATTTCCAAAGTAGTTTTCGCAAAATTAAGTTCAGATATTCGT
The DNA here is from genome assembly GCA_964017195.1 of Siderastrea radians. Lineage (NCBI taxonomy): Eukaryota > Metazoa > Cnidaria > Anthozoa > Scleractinia > Rhizangiidae > Siderastrea > Siderastrea radians. Next base: position 27,657,568 of record OZ024889.1, read on the forward strand.
TTTTGGTTTTTCATTTTAGTTTGATGGTTTCTAAGAGTGGAGTTATTTTATGAAAGAATTCTTGATAATTTTTCCTGGTTGTTGTTTCATGGTTTGTACTTTTTAGACTTTTTAACCATCAAACAAAACATCAAACAAACCTTACATCACTAGTACTTTTAATTACTATACTGGTGACGTAAGACATTAGTCATGCCTAGTCATGACTAGACACTAGTCTAGTCATACTAGTGACGTAAGACATTAATCATGCCTAGTCATGACTGGACACTAGTCTAGTCACGCCTAGTCATGACTGGACACTAGTCTAGTCACGCTTAGTCATGACTAGACACTAGTCTAGTCACGCTTGCGTTAAGTAGTCATTCTGGTCATGCGCGCAGCAGCAACCCAGAGGAAGTAGATGCTAACAATATGTAAGGAACACTTGCCGCTGTTTTCTTGACAAACGTTAGTGTAGGCAGTTGCGCAATTTTTATCTGTTGGAATTTGGTCTTTTAATTGTTGAACTGCATCCTGTATTGACGTCATATTGTATCGCACATTCTACCTGGGGTCAATTTAACTAACAGTAAAGCGTCCCAGAACGTTCAAGACGAATGACTCAGATCATGAGCTATATCGGTCGTATCATATGGCCTATAGTCTGCCGCTGTATACGTGGGTGATTTCATACTAACAGCTAAACTAATTGCAAATAAGCTGTTCGCACCACAGCGGGCATTACGTCTAGAGACCAAGGTTCTCCGAAAAGCGAAGAGCGAAGACCCTATTTTATCTGTATTATTTAAGTCGGTGGAGTTGCACGACTAATTTCTTAATTGGCCGGCGGTCGGCCTAATATTCTAGTCATCCGATCAAATGAATGATGTTATTCATATAAAACCCACACATAACGTGTTTGCCCTAAAGGGTCAACGGTTGGTTAAGCAGCTTTCACAGTGGCCAAAAGTAGGAATGAATCAGCGTTTATCCACCGGCAATGTACTGGACTCTAGTCTACTCTAACCTTCACAGCTGTCAAACGCAAAAAACGACGTCACTTCCGGTTTTTCCGAGCCTTGAAGTTTGGCGAAGTTGGCGTGAAAACGATGCAACCAACATAAACCAAATTTCTCGCCGATAAAACTTGTGGATGCCAGTTACTTCATTCTGAACACATGCTCAAAGTAAAAATCTTAAGTTTTCAGAAACGGCGTTACGTTTTGCAGTTAAAGTGTAACTTTCGACATTTGTCTGTATTTTCTTTTGCAAAAGTACGGCGGGAACTGCGCACGCGTCGTGCGTTTGACCGCTGTGAAACTCTTACCAGGGATACCAGGTACAATACTTATTCAGGTTCAAAGTTTGTCAATCAATTTGTTTATCAAACTTTGTTTGTTAACTGATCGATAACGAAACCAAAGGGAGGTCAGAAGAAAATATATTCCTCGCAACGTCTATACCAGCTGTTTTCTGTCGTGAAACTAACGCGGTTGTTTTCACGGTGGTTTGAAATGTCCCAGAACCTTTTCTATCGTTTGGCCTATGATATAGTAACTGATGCGAACCGCGAAATTTCGATATCTTATACAGTTACAAACAACAAGTTACAAAATCAGCTAGCGCGTCAATTACATCAGAAACATCAGTAGTGGAAATTTAAAATGCTATAACAATTCTGAGCGTCGGTTTCAAACTTAAGTATAGGACGAGATACGTTCCAACATATAGTTTCTTTGTTACCTATACGCCCTATAGCCTGACAAATCCCACAGGGATACTAACACCTTAATCATCATCTCACATTATCGGCATGTATTCCTTACTCAGACAGTTCTAAACACGTACAAAAGTACACACTAGAATTGTGAAACCTCGCAAAATACATTTGGTGATAGGTGCATTTCGATCCTCATTGCTCTGACAAGAAACTCTCCATTCAGTGGTCCGTGTGGTACCGCCGGTTTGATCCTCAAGAATTTCGATTCCACTCTCCCTCCTCACGTTGTTAGGGTGAAGTCATATGTGAATGGCCACTTACTCTTTATGGGTGTAAGTCGTGGTCAATAAGCTAACCTTGTCCCAAAGCGGTTAGTATTCGATCTCATTATCGTGTTCTGAAACGGCGGAGGTCTGAGTACGTGCAACATCGCGCAGAATGGCTTTTGTTCTCGTGATATTTACTTACAGTCCATGACAGTATCTAGGACTGTCAAATTACCTATTGTTATTCAAAGGCGCTCGGAGCGTCATCTAATGGTTGCCATGAACGCGCGGCTGTGCTCATTAACACGAAGTAGGCGGGCCAAACACACATTTGCGCACTTTTTTTTCTCGTTGTTTAAGGTGCTCCCTTTTAGCAATGAGAGTAAAATGCTCCAAGAGTGCCGAAGCTAATGAACATTTACCACAGTCCCCTTTCCTAATAATTTTCGTGGTCTGTGGGTAGAAGAGAATGCGGACACAAACTTTGATTCTTTTCCTCTGCCGACCGAGACCACGGTGAATGTATGCTGAATCTGAATTTGGCTCGTTTCCCATACTGCAAAAAGGGAAAAATGCTCATTCTTTGAAGGTAAGAGTCTACAACTTGTTCTGGTCCAATTTCCTCAATTTTTAGATAGAATTGTAGTTTTAGCTTCCACTTTAAGAATCCTCTGTATCATAATTAGAAAAGTTCCCTCTAGGTACTCAAAAATGACCATTATCGTCGGTCAACTTCACCTGATTCAACCCTTTTCTCTCTTATTGGGGCGCTTTTATTGAACGCTCACGCTTGAATAGCCCGCCACACGAGCTCATTAATATGCGTCAATGTCCGGCCATTCTGCGCGATGTTGGCCTCAGTTGTGTTCCTTATTCCTATTCGTTCATGCATAGATAGCCCGATTCAGCTTGTTGAGCTGGGTCGATACCGGTCTGACTGTTCAGAATCTCTTGGTTCAGTCCTGGCAATTTGCACAAACGAGGAAAACGATGCGTACGTCCGTTTCATGTTCGGCAACTCGGCATATTTGAGAATTTCTATGAAAATTCTATAATCGTTCAGTGCAAAAATTATTTGAGAGTTACGTTTTAACACACAATGCACTGAGGGCTTGAGCAGCATGTTGTTGGAAAGTTTTATTTTGTTTTTTTCTGAATTTTGGAATGCTTTTTGTTGCAGCCTTCTTGGGGCAAAAGGTCGTCTAGTGGAACAACAAACCTGACCTGACTCTCGCCTAAATAAAATGCCTGGCTATACGTTGTCCAGTTCAGACCAGCAAACCATTGGAACAAAGTACATGTGTAACTCATGTGGTCTATTATTAAGAGATGCAATGCAAACTGGATGCGGGCATTTTTATTGCAGTTCATGCCTGGGGAGTTTATTATTGTAAGTTTGTGACATCTACATGTAGGTTACAACAATATTTTTGAGTTTCTGTCGTATCTTCAGTTGTTTTGTCAACCACTGGATTAGCATTTAAACAGAGAGCATTAACTCGAATCAGTTAACCAATGGAAGCACATCAGCTAGTAGGATGTCTCAGTCCATCAAGCTTTTGCGAATAGTCAATCCTAATTCAACTATCAATGGCATCCTGGATGTCAAGACATGCTATTAATGTGCCTGAATTCTGGAGTCTTCAATAACGCTGTTAAATTAGGTCTAAATTAGGCCTAGAATAGTAAAAGAATGCATCTAAATTAGCCTTTGGGTGCACTGGATGGGGCTTTAATTCCTGGACAAAGATTAAACCCTGTACACTTAACAATAATAATAAAAAAATCCCTTTTGAAATTGAGAAATTAGAGCCACTAGAATGTATTCTACTATATCTTGAATTTCTTGTGATGGCGGTAGTTTACATGTACAATTACAAACACAGTATTTGTCTTTACAAGTGATCCTGCAAAATTTTGATTTCAAGCACCCACCCCAAACCCTCCCCCTGCTCATTATCCCACCCGCAGTTATAGACGTGCCATTTTGGCAATTGAACGTCATTCCAGTTTTAACCCTCCTCGACATAAACAAAGCAAGTCTCCTAAGTTGACTAAAGTAACAGATGACTACACTATTTATAACTTAATTGTAACCAAATGACCTTTGCAAAATTCTACATGTATAAGCTGAGGGCTTATGCAATTGCAACTGGGATTCAGCGATATGTCAGGACTATTGGCTATATTCTTACACTTCAGAGAGTGTATTCTTATTCCAGAGTTCAGCCACTGAATGCACTCTTATATTATGCCTAGATTATTGTTACATCAGGTAACATTGCAGTTCATAGCTCTGGCCTGTTGTGCGTGGACCAACTGTGACTAATTACTCTACTGAATCAAGTCATTTAGTTATACTTATAGCGGAGCCAGCGCGCTAGGGCGCCAGCGGAGCTCCATTGCTAAGGAAATTTGGTAACCTATCAAGCCAAGAAATTTTGGTAGTGACGTACTAGTCACGCGACCGTCCGTCCGTCCGTCCGTCCGTCCGTCCGTCCGTCTGTCCGCACCACAGGGTTACCAATACACTTCATACACTGGATATAGCCCTGTGCTGAATCCCGTGTGTTTTGGCGCGAAATCGCATGTTGACCCGCGTTGTAGCAAAACAAGCAAAGACAACCAAAGTCAAAAACAAATTTGTTAATGGAAAAAAAAGTTCAAAAGAATACTCAGTTGTCTTTTTGGTGGAAGGGGAAAAGTTCAATTTAGGCGAAAAAAATTAGGCGATAAAGCTCAGGCGAAAAGTTCAAATTTGCCTCGTCGGTTCTGTTCGAACTCGGTCGGCACACCGCTTGAGTTCGCAGCTTTTCGCAGCGGTTTGGACGCCAAATATAGCAGAGCTAGTGCTTTTTGTTTTTTTCTGTCCACAACCATGGTTTTTACGGCGTTCCGAACACATTTTGCCAGGAAAAACACCAGCATTTTCCTGCTGATAGGCAGCCTGTCACGAAGAAAGAAATAAGTATTAGAATTAACTAAAGCGATGTCAAAAACGTTCATACCCTCGTGGACTAATATCCGGCTTCAGACGCCGACGATCCGGGTTCGACTCTCAGCGAGGAGAGGAATTTTTTTCTTTTGTTTTTTTTTTGTTTTTTTTTTTTTTTTAATTTAACGACTTGAATGAGAGTATTTGCACAAATTAATAACTGCCAGCAAAAAAAAAAAAAAAGACAGAACAAAAACAAACAAACAAACAAAACAAAAAGGGGGGCTCCGCTTTTAGGCTTGGCTAAATCTATATTAAACAAGTCATTCAGTTATACTTGCACCTGTGATTTCACTATGCACATTCAAAAGACAAAATGGGGTGAACTGTTGGTTCTGTCAGCTACACAAGCTAGTCAGCTTATTACTGGCATGTAAATTGTCTACACAAAAATGAATTTCTTTATTGTTTTTTTGAGATCATAAACAGTGATTAGATATTGTTTCTCCTTTTAGAAATGGAACATCGAAATTGACTTGTTTGAAGGATCAGGAGGAATTCCTTCCAAACGAGGTAAAAGATGAGAACGGTTTTTGATGGTTACATGTTTAGCCACAGTAGTTCATCAATCATTGGCATTCAGTGAGAGTGTATCAAAAATTGTTTGTACTGTATTATATTATTTGTACCTCTAGTAACCTGGCTAGCATTTACAGTCGGGTAGGTTTTGTGTATACAGAAAGGATACATGCATCAATAGGAAGGTGCAGTACTACTGAAAAGTCACGTCCAGGGGATTTATTGTACATTGTCACAAGGTATACAAGGTATAATAATGCAAGTTTAGGTCCTGGTTGTAGACAAAAACTTAAGAGCTTGTGTTTTATCAACTTGTATCTAACTGCTTTCCATAGTGAAGACGAAAGACTTAACTTGTACAGACCTTCACTTGTTTCCTGGAGCAGAAGGGCTGTCACATACCCATGCATATATCACAAAGATTAGAGACAAACATGTTAAACGTGTGCCATTTGGTCAAAATTTTTATGTGTTACAGGAGTAAGACCGCAAATGTTATATTCGATTATATTTTCTGTATCTGCTTATCTTTTATTGTTTGTGTTTAGGTTTTTCCGGATAACTTCATGCGACGGGAAGTACAAGCCTTTATTGTCCACTGCACATTCATGGATGATGGATGCAAATGGAAAGGGGAAGTCAGACACTTAGAGGTAAATTAATTCATAAAAAACTTTAAAACAGGCGATACACTGTAACCTCAGGTGTACAGATGTTTTTCCACTCCTTTGTAGACTTTTGCATAGAACCAGCAATCCTGCAAATTTCCCGGCTTTTCAGTTTGTTCCTGTTCTCAGAGCTACACGTTTGTGAACATGTATGTGAATGAATGTGAATTGTACTAATTTGTGGTAAATGCTCAGAATTCTACTTCTTTGTGGTCAACGTTCCATTTGAATATACTATTTAGTTATTAAAATTGACAATAACATAGCTTTGAAAAAAGTCAATTAAAAGAGAACAGAGGTGACAGCTGAGGTAACAATGGTGTTCTTTCCCAGGGACAATTTTAAGGATCTGGGAAAGCGTGTGTTTTGCAAACCTATGAGCCTGTACAGTATACAAGTAGTAAAGGGCGACCCTTCAGACAAGCCAGCCTCGTTTTGATGCGAGGGTTCTTATGGGCTGAGAAGCCAACACCGTGACTTGGGGCAAGGATAGTGATTAGTTTTACACACCTATGAGCCTGTACAGTTAGTATACAGTTTAAGCCTTTGAATTTGAAATTTTTGGTGCAGACATTACATGTAACTTGTTCTTCGTCTCAATACAGAGCCACACAAACAACTGTGAGTTTCTGAAAATTCCCTGTGTACATCCTGAGTGTGGCATGTTGGTGAAGAAAGCTGATCTACCCGAGCACTTGGAAAAAACTTGCAAATGTAGACAGGAAAACTGTGGATTCTGCAAACGACAAATCAGCCTTGACAAGATGAAGGTACAAATGCATGTGTATGTCAATATTATTACAAATTAATATTATTATAAATTTTATAATACCAGATGAATTTTTTACATTATATAATTATTTCAAGATGTATATGTACATAAGTCAAAAGTAGATAAGTCAAAATGAAAATAAATAGCTTGTGAAAATGATAGTGCCAACAAACGCACGGCACCCTGTGTGGGTGAAACATCCTTACAAAAAAATCGTAGTTTGATAAGTACATATTTTCAAGTTCACAACCTCTTTTACAGCATTGTCACAAAGAGATAACTTAAATGATTGTGCATACATGTACATATACACGTGTTCTAAACTTTTTCACTATTTAAAATTAAAAATATATATATATATATTGTTGTAGATTTAATACAAATGTGTCTTGACAAGAAATGTCGAGGATAATCGCTATGTAAAAACTTCCAAAAATACAAAAATACAAAGTAAATACAATACAATCTTCCGAGGCAAACTGTTCCATAAATTACATGGAATTACCTAAAAAAGGAAACGTACATTTAGAGCAATTCAGACTCGCCGGTTTAATATGTACATAAAGTTTGTACTGGTGGTTGGCTCTGGTAGACGGAACTTTAGCAAATTAAAAGAAATCATTTTTCTTAATTGTAATTACAAGAAGCTAAAACTATCTTGTAGCTCTCAATCAGCGATTAAAAAATCCTACGAGCAGACAGTCGGCTAGTTTAGCATTTTACAGTCGTTAGTCTTCTTACAACATGTCTCCTTTGCCTTAGCTGAGAGCCAGTCATGATGCACTTCTCTGTATAGTTTCAAGCGCATGAATGTCTTTTGCGCGATAAGGGCACCAGACAGGTACAGCGTATGCATCAATTGGTCTTACACGAGATCTGTAAAGAGTAAAAAAGGCATCGTATTAGCTGTAAGGAGGGTTCGTGGAATAGTCCTTACAGCTAATGTGATGCTGACGTGATCGCCCCAAGAAAGGTCCTTTGATTTTGATATTGTAACAGTGAGGTCCTTAAAACTTTAAGCATCTCAAAAAGGTTCCTTCTAGAGTTCCTAGAACGTAACTAGAAACTGCATTATTGCATGAATGCATTATCCGCATAGATTCTCACTTGTCAGCGTTACAACATATCTGCCAGATACAAGCGCATTCGCTGAAATTGATAAGGTCTGCTGTAAATCTTGATGTCATCTGTATACAATATTCTAACCACTTAGCTTGAGTTTTTTCCTTTTAATGCCTTTGAAACGTTTTCTGAAAGTATAGCCACTGTTCACTGGCATTTCTCTTTCTCTGTGATGTAAATATAGTCATGTAAATGGTGAACTTTGTTTGCAGTTGCATCAGGAGAGGGAGTGCCCAGCGTATCCAGTTGTGTGTGAAAAATGCAGCAAAGATGGCATTGCTCGAGCAAAGGTAAAAGAAACAGATGTATCTATGCCAAACGACACGAACCTTCCAGCTTGCTTGGATTAAAGTGATCACAAGTAGTAAAGTGGGAGCTCCACCCATGCATAAATGCATCTAGGAGACGGGAGACGTTAACGACCTAAAGCAAATTTTTGACTTGTTTGGAGAATCATTAAAATTATTTTGGCATTAATTTATACTTTTACGCTACGTCCTGCTTTAATAGGAAAGAAACAAAAATTGATATAAGTAACATGCAACCGCCGCATTGACTAGCACTGTAAAATAAATGCTCAGTTATATTATATAATTGCATTTTACTGAAGGTAATTGCATGTATGTGGGAAATCTTTGAAGTCTAAGGTCCAACGGGTATACTTTTTCCTCTATCCGATAGCCTTGTTATTTAATTAGCGATATTATGTTAGCCCTTTTAGGCAAATTAAGGTTAGTAGCTTTCTTTTACAACTGTTTCCATCATCTTTCATCGCGTTACTGCAAACAGTTAGTAAACAAACTCGAACGGACAGAAAGTTGATGCCGGATTTCTCTTCTTAACTAACTTCTTTCTATTTACGACTTTCAGTTGATGGAGCACCAAGATCCCATTGTTGGAGACTGTGATGGTGTACAGGGACCTTGCCCATTCTCACAGATTGGCTGCTCAAAAATTGAGGTAAATCGAATGAGAATTTTCGTGATGTTTTTTTTTGAATGAATTTCACTTCCAAGTTCAGCAAACTGTCGCTAAGCGTACATATGTAGTTATTGGGTTCCTAAGGGTTAATTAAGACAGTGCGGCTTTTGCTAACGAATGTTGCATGCGGACCCTGAATGTTGCTTTTGCAACATTCCCTGAATGTTGCATGACCCTGAATGTTGCATGCGGACACTGAGTGGGGTTTAAAAACATGTTCCAAAATCCTACCACATTTTTTAAATCGTGCACTACAATGGTAAGCAAAACATACCTTCGATTTATACGAAACATCTAGTGTTGTAGATAGGCTACCCTCAAAATCGGCCCTAACTACATTTCACTCGTTATCCGTAATTCGCCTTGGGAAGATTTGGTTCGGTTGTCAACTCAATATCGTTTTTTTTTTACCTTTCCAACTGATCAGCTTTGCAAAAGTGCTTAATAATCTGTATATATGAATCAAAAATTCCACCTTGGCGACGGGATATGGTGTTCTTGAGAATACGTGCAGCGGGACTTTTGGACAAAGCGCTTTTCTTCGTGTCAATAAATAAATATATATATATTTTTAATGTAATCTCTTTTCATCACTCGCTTTTTGGTGACAGGTCCTCAACCACAGGGAAAAGAAAGAACATCTGGAGCAAGAAAACACTCACCATACAACCCTGGTACTTCAATTTGCCCTGAGAATGAGCAGAGAAATGGAAGCACTTTTGACGCGTGACCCTAGAATGATGTCCAGAAACCCGCACCTTTTCTCAAACTATGACGGCGTGATTACCGATCTACTCGCTCAAGTACAAACTGGTTCAGCTGAAAACAGGGATTTACGCGAAAAATGCCTAGAACACAGCGAAAGAATCACCGCACTTGAAAGAAAAGTAGCTTCCGGGAATTCCTCAACTACTTTCTCGTCTTCTCAAGGTTCTGGTGATGTAAATAGCAGTGATCTTACACGAAGGGTAATCAACGTCGAGAATAGGACCGCTGACCACGAGGTACTTTTGGTTGAGAATAACCGCACAGTCGAGCAAGCAAACAGGGATGTGGGTAACGTCAGACAACAACTTGATACGGCACAAGAGAGTATTAGGAGGCTGGAGCGAAGGATTGACTCAATTGAACACACATTGGCTCTTCGAAATGTTACCTTAGCTGACTTGGAGGAGTACATCAGACAGCAAGAGGTTTCAAGCCACGACGGCCAGCTCCTTTGGAAGATAACTGAGTTTACACGCAGGAGAAATGATGCCGTCAGCGGACAACAGGTGTCCTTTTACAGCCCGTGTTTCTACACCAGTCGCTATGGCTACAAGATGTGCGCACGCATCTACTTAAATGGCGACGGCATGGGGCGAGGAACACACATCTCTGTGTTCTTTGTTGTCATGCGTGGCCAGTATGACGCGTTACTCCGCTGGCCATTCAGACAGAAGGTTACATTCATGTTAATGGATCAGGATAATGCTGAACACGTGATTGATGCCTTCAGGCCTGATCCAAGCAGTTCATCTTTCCAGAGACCAAGAAGAGAGACAAACATCGCCAGTGGTTGCCCCATGTTCTGTTCCCTTACTGAACTTAATAATCACGCTTATGTGCGAGATGACACCATGTTTCTGAAGATTATAGTTGATACATCCGACCTGTAAGGCCGGACGTATCCAATCCACCTCACCGTCGCACGAATGATCCAGATGGGTAATTCACAAGATCAGCCGGAGTATACTTTTGTGATCCAAGCGATCTGGAAGTGGTGTCTGATGTGCGTGGTGCCGGGTTGGTCATTAGTGATGGTGGAACGATTGCAAGCAGCTAGCCAAGGATTGGCATGTATGAGCTGTTTAAATCGGCGCCAGTTGGTTCTTCAACAAGAAATTCAACACCCAGTTGCCTCTCGCACAGCATAGTTTGGCTTTCACAATGCATAGCTCTAATTCAGTTCCAGCAACCTGACCGAACCAAGGAGTTGGAAATCTGGTATGAGAAAGGTAGTGACCCTGGACTCTTCAACAAACCAATTGCCAAGTTGTAAAGGTTTGTATTTTTCGAACAACCCCTTGTAGGTCGCTTCTATCACTGAAGAATTTGTCTTTGGACCTGTTTCCTTGTAAAAGGTTGATGCTAAGCTAGTGCATCTTTATCTACTTTGTGTGAAGGCTTATACTGTAGCTGGCTCTGGTGTTTGAATCTTCTTTAACCCTATTCAGACCTGGCTTTTTTGGTTTTCTGGATTCTTCCCCCTCCCCCGGCCCCCTAAGTTACTTTCAAATTATATCCTCTGAGGTCTGCAACATAAGCTGTTAACGCCAAATAATGTGGGGATTACAGGCTGTACTAGCTTGGATACGCTATCTTGGATTTCTTCATTTTTCCAAAGCTTGAGAAAACCAACTAAGGAAAATCGCAAAGATTGATGGCTTTTGGTTGCATATTAAAACTGTGGGACAAATCCCCCCCCCCCCCGCCCCCTCCCCGGTCTAGTTGTTCGCTTTAGGTTTAAGAAACTATTTACGTTTTTTTTTTCTTAAAAAAAAACAGCGACATTTTTTTTCGAGAATCACTTTTCTTCGCACAAATCTCTTAAAATTGTAAGATACAGAACTTTTCTACAAACCAAACCATGTATTAGGCGAACGGCTCCGGTGCCTGCAAACAGCGATCGCTGTTTTGTATCCTCGGCTTGAATGCATTCACCACAAGATACACACTTAATAGCCAGTTAACTGAAGTTAACTTACCATTCACGATAGAGTTAAAAAAACAATAGTAGCAGCGGCAACAACAACAATAACAGCAAACAAAAAAACAATCAACAATAGCAACAGTCAAAAAACGAAAAAAAAAATGATAAAAAATAATAATAAAAAAAAAAGGTTTTTACTAAAAGGCTATACATAGTTACATTCACTGTATTTAGTAAAGACTTCGCATATAGAACTACAGTTCCCGGAAAATAATAGTTCTTTTGGATTGTAACTGGAAAAACAAAACTGCCACAGAAATTAACTGTGCAGGTTTTGCCATGTACTTTATTTAATAAAAAGCTGTATTTTATTTAAAACTTATTCACCGAAGTGGAGGTGATTAGTGGTGGATGTTTGCCGAACGTTGAAGCGATGAGGTAAACATCTAGCACTCTTCACCAAAACCAGTGGATTGCCAGCAACAAACTGATCCTTTTTTTTTTCTGAGAAACGAGGAAAAATTCGCGCGCGAAATTCAGAAAAATGCCGGGAGGTGAATGATAGATACTATCCCGAGTCTGATCAGCCAACCAGAGCGCGCGAAAAAGACTATCCACTGGTTTTTGGTATATACTAATATATATATATTTACTGAAGGGCTACCCTGAATTATCTTATAGGATGGTCTTTGGTTCCTTTCGAAAAACGTCAAATTTAAGGACGTTTGTGTGGGTGTGTCAAGAGTTGCTACCTAACCATAGAAGCGTTGGCGAATGCTGCAACTTTTGAATGCATCGTTTGGATCATTCAATCTCGTCTCGATAACTAAATTTTGTGTGCTTTTCTCCACCGGGGAAATTACTGAAAGTATAACTATTTCTGACACTGTTCGAAGGTTGATTTACATTTAACTTGGTTATTGTGTCGTGAAGTCAAAGATCGCCCTATGGCTCTATCCACGTAAAAGCGCACACTGAATAGTCGTTGGCATTAATATTTACCAAACTGAGATAATAGAGAGCTGTAGTACAGGGCTTCTTTAACGTTAGCGCCCGTCTTCAGTAGGAAATTTTTCCAATGTTTTGCAAAAGTTACAAGAAGTGAAAGTTCACGTACCTATCGTGCTTCTTTGCCTGACGTTTAGCCTATAAATGTTCTGCTGTTTTGAACGGATGACCTCAGTATATTACTGTGGCTTGAGCTCTTACATAGATGACTTCGCCTCTCTGTAGTCGTTTCATAAATTTTCAAAACTGAAGACGGGCTTACTATACAATAAAGAACAACTGGAAGGAAGCTTCTGTATCTCAATTGAAAGATACATGAGTTTAAGAAGAACATTTTCTAAAATATCCCGTATTTTGATCTAAATCAAGTCAAGCTTTAAAAGATATACTGTAAATTATTAGCCCAGCCGGTTATAGGTCCACCAATTTAGTACTAAACTGTTATACCCCCTCTTAGACATAAACATATAGCGTCTCCTAAAGAGGGTGAGATTGGACAGCCGAGGCTTAAAAACCTATGGCCCTCTATGAAAGCCTTTTTCTTTAAAATTTAAAGTTACACGAATTGGTTGGCACCAACAAGGTTAGGGGCACGTTCTCTCTAAATACCCCATATAAAAAATATGTATTTAACGTTTTGATTATTTTAGGAAAATATTTATCTTCTAATCACAGAAAATTTGGAAAAAAAACATTTTCAAAGAAAAAAAATCGATAAAAATGCGCCGTTTCGACGACTTCGGGTCGTCTTTTTCAAAGTAAAATAATAATTAAGTTGGCTAAAATTGTAACACTAAATTTATAACCTGGAAAGAGCCAATCTCCCCAGCATCAAGGCCATCCTCCGTCACCTGAGCTGGATCGGGTATGTCACCCAAATTGAGGTCACTGAAGTGCCAAAAGCTGTCCTTTGTGGCGAACTGAGCAAGGGGAAACATGACAAAGGCTCCACTTGGAAACTTCGAAGACCAGGTGAAGCTGAGGGAAGGCCCCAGAAAAGGAAGACAAGTCAAGGAAGGCTTCAGCAGCACAACCATCTACTGTTTGACTTTCACGTCTACTCTATTTACTCCAAAGCCTGTGTTTTAAAGACGACTGGTCATTACAGCCACCAGAAAGCATACCATTGCCAAGGACGATTTTCTTATCATTGATCTTTGTACTCAAAGAGTCGGCAAATTTTCAGGGCATTTTGTATAATGCAAAACCATTCATAGTACACAACGACCGTCTGTTCTCAGGACGTTCGTAAAACCGATTTCTATTACACCAAGTTTTAAGTGATAGAGCTCTATTATTGATTTTATCAAAGAGGAGGATAACGTTTCTAGCTCTTTCTGTGCATGTAGAACGTGGCGAAAGTGCGATAATATTAGCGTGGGAAAGTACGATGCTAAAACGTAAAATTCTTTTTGGTGAAATCCACATTTTATATGACATTAAGCAACTAGGCGAGCCTTATTAGTTAGAAGGAGAGGGATGGAAGAAATAGCCCGTGTTTGTTGTTAATTTTTGATTGGATATTAGCGAAATGGTAACCAAAATGTATGCCGTTGTGCTGTTAATTAGGGAACTTAAGCAAGCACGACGGCGACGGCTGACGAGAACGTCACAAAACAAAAGGTTTAATTAGCAAAACAACGACTTTGCACGTGCAATACAGATTTTGGTACATTTCTTTGCCGTCCTCTGCAAAACAACAACGTGAAATGACCAAATGCAAAGTTTTATGGAGAACGTGAACACACGACAGTGAATTTCGTTTTTCCACCTGAACCGGTGAGCCGTCCTTACAGAGTCAGCTCCCGGATTGTTCGGCTACATTAGACAGATTGAATGAGTTGAAACTATCGCGAAGAAGTTTGAAATATTTGGAAGTCATTTTTAAAGTGACGTTCTCCTTGGCGTTGCCGTCGTGGTTGCTTAAGTTCCCTATTATCAGGCAGCATTCTCGTGGAATACGTTCTTGTAGAAGGAACTGTTTGCAACTATGTTTTGACAGTCATGTCTATCCAAATTTGGAACCGTTTTCCACCCTAATTCTTCTCTTCATTTTTATTTTAAGTTTCTCAGTTGCAATGTTAAAGCAATTTAAGGACGTTTTCCATTGTCATGAAAGATAAATAATTGCAACAAAATTGAATTCCAACATGGGAGATCTGGGAAATTTGGACTTTATGTCGTCATATTCGTCACACACGACACGAATGCAACAAGAAACTTCACTTGTATTTTGCAGAGTTAAGGATTGCGGGCACTTTCTCCATTCCTACCCTGTTGCAAGTTTAGTCCTACAAGGGCTTTTCGTGGTAATCGTCGCTGAAGTAATTTTTATTGCATGATTACAAATTGTGAAATTTGACACATGCCTCTTATTCTTTAAAGGTGATTATATGAAAACTCTTTTAGACTTTTAGTCTAGTCTTTTGGCGGCGTGGCTACAGTGTAACTCCTGTAACCGGGGCTACTTAGACAAAACATCAAACCATTTTTCAGAATAGAAACAGTAAATTCCAATTTCAATTGTTCGAGTCAATCCCTTTTCAGATTTCAGACTTTTCAGTACAATGCAACATTTCGACTTGAAATTGAACTGAAATTCTGTATTCTAGTCTGCAATTTGTGACGGGTGGTTTTCGTCGCCCCAGTTACAGTAGTCGCACTCTAAATTACACTCGTCTAAAGGTATGGTTGGAATCCTGAACTGTACCGATCAGGACAATCAGAGGATTGCCAACTTTATTTCGAAAATGAAACTGTTTATTTCAGTTTTCTGTATGGCGGATTTAGCTTTTGATAGCTGTTCTCCTGTGTTACATGTATTTTAGTCATTTTTCATGATGGTGGCTTGCAATTTTTAATAGCTAGGGAAATTTTCCTCCTTGTAGACCCTTATTTCAATATCGTTTCCGTACGAGGCCTGCCTTAGCCTTGAACTTTCCATGAGTTACGGTGACTCCTTTACTTGCCAACATAGGCACGCGATGCGCGCAAAGCCGATGACGTTTTGTTTCACAATATTGCTTAATGCTCTCGGTGAAATTAATTTTACCTCAGAAAAAAAAAATATAAGCCGCTGTTCACCCTTTTATTTTCCTACTTCTACCGGTAAATCCCCAGTAAGTTTTCAAAGCTCATGGACAGTGAACTTTCGAAAGGGTCAAAAGATAGCAAAGTTTTTGTAAACAACCAATAACGTTGAAGCAGGCAGGTAATACACGCTCGAAAAAATTTGACATCGTGACCTCTTATCATGAATTCTCGGGAAACTGCCACGTCTAGGATTGGTTGCTCATGGTTGCTTGACAAACGAACAAACGATTGGTCACGAAACCGCAATTGGCTTTTTTCGTGTGGAAACAGTTTGTTGTTTTCCTGTAATCTTTTCATTGGTAGTCTACCTTTCTTTAACGACAATTGAGGCGCCCTAAGTCATACAACGAACGACTTTTACGAGTGTTTATTTTCCCGTGATAAGAAAATTACTTGTATTTTCATTCCTGCGCAATGAGACGAACTGTTTTGACCTCTCGGGTACTCCCTTTTATGGGCTACATAGGTACGTGGGCTGGACAGGGTTTGGTCATAAGGCATTTTGGTCTGGAACAGCAAAAAGATATTCTTGTTCTAGAAAACGATGTCATTTTCCAGAATTCAGGACGAGGATGAGCAGCCTAGAATAAGGTAAACAAAATACACGTCAGATACAAAAGCCGCTTGAAAGCTTGTGGTTAATGAAAAACACAAAGTTGAGCAACCGTAAAGATCGCTCAATATGAGGAAACGTTGGGAGGGATATAATTGGTGAATGAAGCACTCAATGAAGGACTCGTGAGAAAGCTGTCTGGATATCTTTTTTTTAACATGTAGTCCGGAACAGTGTCGTAAAACTAGCATTTGGTGGTCAGTGTAACAGGGTAAGGGTGTTTATCGCTCCATTGCGAGTATTCCCACTTCCGGTTTTGACAACCAAAGACGAGGGAGTTCTGAGGTCGACGGTAATGATACTCGAGGAAATTGTATCGGATGCAAGTTTTTTTGAGAAAAGAACTATGGTTGAGTATCTAATTAGTCTTGTTATTCTTGTAATACCGAAACAGAGCATAAGAAGAAGAAATACATCAGTGGAGTGAGTGAGTCATTTTTTCCTTTCAGTTTTTCATAAATAAGGGGTGGGAAGAACCTTTGCTGAACATAGGCAGGTAGTGTTACCTCCTTGTGCCTGCAGTTATGGAAATTGAAGAAATTCATATCAACAGCCTGATAAAAGACGAAATGAGATGCACGATTTATTTTAAAAATGCAAGTGGGATTTAAGCCAGCAACTGTGGGCTGTATAAGATCATATAATACGAAAATCACGTTAGGTTCTTGCATGTTGCATGACTTCTGTGGGAAAAAATTTCAAGCTCGTACGCCGTACGTGGAAGGGCATCTTGTAAACGCCCTGATTTGTTCCTTTAAAGGACAGCGAAAAAAGGCGATAATGCGGTTCTACGAAAGACGCTAGTCATCTAATATAGTGGTCTTATATTATGGTATCATAAAACAATAAGTAGTATATACATCTTATTCGATGGTTTAATATATAATACGCGCGAATATTTTGCGAGTTGTGTAGTATTTTTCCGAGCCCCGAAGGAGCGAGGAAAAATACGAGCAATGATCAAAATGTCCGCGCGTATTATATGTTAGCCATCGAGACACCGCGGTAAAACGTCTGCGCATGCGCTCACTTTGGCCATTTCCGGTTTCTAGCTTATGTTGCTCATTTTGATTCGGTGTGCTTTCGAACTGTCCGGGAACTGAATTCGCAGGGATGGCGCTCTAGTCCAGTAAGAGAGGAAAAATTCACCCTCGTATGTTCCCGTTCTCCAAAAAAAAAAACTTAAAACTGGTCATTTCACGTTGTTGTTTTGCAGAGGACGGAAAAGAAATGTACTAGAATGTGTAACGCACGTGCAGAGTCATTATTTTGCTCATTAAAGCCTATTGTTTTTCGACGTTCTCGACATGTGAACGTAAACTATCGACTTTCATGATGTTTTTCGCTGTGGGTGCAAGCCCGAAACTACGAGGTGCAAAGGTGTAGAAACAGATAAAACTATATTGAAGCTGCTCTGGATTTTTTAACCTTAAGTTTGATGTCTGGGGCTTAAGTTTTTCAAAATTCGCGGCCGGAACCCGAGTTTGTTATTCTTGCCAATAGTTTTCAATAGGGGAGCATTGACAAGAAGTAAAAATACAGCGCGTGCGCAGTGCATTTTGCCGCGGTGTCAGCCATCGAATAAGAGATTTATTATTCCACTTGAAAAATTCACGTCAAAATTTGGTTTTTCCAGTCCTTCGCCCAGAACACCTGTGAAACCTGGCGGATTTTGCAGTGCAATACATGATTTTACTGTGTAATACCGTGGCATATTTTGCGCGTTCTCTTGACCTTATATGGAAAATTGGCGCAAGAGTGGAATAATAATAACTAGTATTAACAGACTCAGCGTTCGGCTTGGGCCTTTTGAATACCTTGCCTTCGTGCGGCTGTTTCCACCCCCGCGGTGGCCCGGGTGCGCGCGTACGGCTGTGCGTACGGTAGAAATATCTAAGTATGCGCTTACCCTTTCACCTATGCGATCTCCCTCCCATAGCTCGCGTGCTATCCTTATCCAGCGTAACGGAAAATGCAGTTCCAGAACTCCAAGTTGCCCGTGACGAGATTGATACGTTCGAGTCACGTGCCCGCCTAATTTCCTCTTGACCAACGGGCGAAGCTTGGAAACGAGTGAACCGAAAGGAGTGAATGGTCACTTAGTGTGGCGTGGTGAGAAGAAACGGCAGTCAATTTTAGGGCCGCATAAGTTCAATATTGTTAGTAAGTGGCCTCATGCTTAGCCTATGGCTTTCGCTAGCTACTGTTGTCGCAAAGTGAAGACAGCACTTAGATCTTGAAAAAGTAAGGCGAAAAAAAAGAAGAAGGAGATTTCCACTTCTATCCAGGGAATGCCCTAATTAATTTATCTGGTAGAAATTGTATATTCCAGGGGCAGGATTCACAAAGCTGTCCTAAGGCTTTTGTTTTCCAACAATACATAGGACACATCTTATCTTAGGATGGCTTTGTGAATCCAGCCCCAGAACAAAAGTTGTTCAAGTTAGTTTTGTTGTAATTAGCCAGTGCTTATCCTATTGATAAAAGTTCAAATAAGAACAATCTGAAGGAATAAAAAGCGAAACTCGGACAAAATAATCGTTTGCTGGAAAAAAAGAAAAATGAACTGAGGTGTCGGTGTTTTGAGCATTTTGTGCTCAAAAGAGCCATTCGTCTCTACTAGGTTGTGTCTCGTGTGCGAAACAACGTTTTATCTTTATCTGCATCAATTTATTCTCCAAACAAAGTGACAGGGTTATGAACTGAAACAATTCATTTAAAGAAATGGCACTTTTTCTTCTAAGAACTCCTATTGTTTGGTATTGGAACTTCCCATAACCTGTTACTAAAGGTAAAATTATTTCTAACTGCAATGGAATTTTAAAATTTCCGCCGATGCATACGAGGCTGTATTCTAGCCTAGATATCCTGGTAAATTTAACGTGTGATAATACTGGATTAACTTCCTTGGAGATGTGCATAATTCAACACTGTCCCCAATTTCCGCACCGGCGACGAAAACTCTAGCCCTGAATTCCCAGACGGCTTTTGTTGTTTACAAATAAGGTATTGAAGATATTCTCACAATTTGTATTGCGTCTTCTTCCCCTTCATGCTTTTCTTAGTACTTTTTCGGGTCGAAGCCTGTATAGTATGTGTGGCATACGGTGCGAGATTGTGGTTTTTTAATCATCGCGGTACGACATTCGTTTATAAAAATCTGAAAGCAATTCCGCAAAGATAACCCGTTTCAAGAAATAAATGAAGAAATTGCTCACCCTGGTCCGAGTCTGCGAGGGCCCTATAAACTATATTCTGGATGTCCGGATCCCCTCTTAGGCCAAAAAAGGTAAAGTCTTTCCACAAGACTTACTGTAGGAGCCTGATGTAAAATTTTCACCTTCAAAGAACATCTGCATTCACTACATGCAGGAGAAGTAATTCAGTTAGGTAACAAACGTACACAAATAAACAACCGCTGTATTGTAAGTCTTGTTAGTTACGATTATTGGTGTGCTTGTGGTTGTGGTTCTCGTCGTCGATAGGCAGGTTGCTTCTCCCTTTTACGAAGAAGATTGCTGTATAAGAAAGAGTTTTCTAGCCTAACATGAAATCGTTTTTCTGGTATGTATAGATAAAGTGATCGAGAAGTCAAGAGAGCAATAGAAAAAGGAGTTCAAAGCAGCCTTTTAAGCCCAGAGAGATTCCCAAATAAGTAAATGATAGAAAGCATGGCCTTTGCTCGATAAGGGTCAGAATGAGGGCGTTATTTCCGCCCTTATCAGGAAAGAACACGGTTTCCTGTTTGATATAACTTTTGTGTGTTTAATTATGGCGTTGTCTATTAAATCATATTTTCATTTTCATTTTTTTCTTTTCTTTTAGCGTTTGTGTCATTGTACTAGTACTGAAATCAAATGATGTATATGTAATTTTGATTTATAATTTTAGTGATACCTTTCTTAGCAAATCCCTTTTGAAAAGCACACTGGTGACAAAGATCTGCATTGTTCTTCTTCTTCTTCTTCTTCTTCTTCTTATTATTATTATTGTTATTATTATTACTATTATTATTATTATTATTATTATTATTATTATTAAACCTTCATTTTGAAAATAAAGTTAAGTTGTCGGTATATAATCTATAGACAGTACACACGTGACCTCCTTTTGTCAGTATGGTAGAGCAACATTAGCGCCCACGCCATTATTTTTTAAATCTCTAGGGATTTTTTTTAATACGCTCCATAAAGTATAAAAAAGCTTGTTCTGCTGTTGTGGACGTGCGTTCCGTGAGATGAAGCTAAGGCCCCGTCCAATGCACTGATACGTTTTCGACAACCTTCATTTTTAGTGTCTCGAAAACGGCTAAAAAGATCTGCGTCAATACTAGGGAATAAACAACGGATGTCGAAAGATGCGTTTGCGTTGCCAGGCTTTTTTCGGACCTTTTTGCTGTCTTGTGCGCATGCTTCAATAACACCCGCGATGCTACCCGTCACTGCCTTATTACTTGTAAAGTCAGCGTTTTCGGAGAGTTCCGTTTTCGCCGTCCACACCAAAACGATAGACCCCTGTTTTCAAGAGTATCGACTTTGGTTCGCGTTTTCGAAAACCTCTGTTTTTATCGATTATTAAACATCTCCGTTTTTGATCGTTTCAGTGTGGACGAAACAAAAAAAAAATGCCTTAGTGTGGACAGGGCCTTCGTTGAAGGAAAGCGTTTTTGCTTTACAATCATAAAGAAAGCAACCACGTATTATATTGCCATCATGTTGAACACAACGGGCATTTGATAAAACTCGAGATATGTACTCGAGAATTTCTCTCGTGTTCTCAATTGCCCGCCAAAGTGTTCTATGCCTTTTCTGTTTCTTTTAAAAATATAACATTTGGTCACTATACCACTGCCAGTTTATAAGATACGTTTGCTAAAATACGGATATGAATCGCTCGTAACATATCGGTACGAGCTGCAATATAACAAATTACGGTGGCTGATCCGCAGCTGCGAACCCACCCATAAAAGTGACGGACATAAAAATATAGAGGTCAGCTCGAATGGTTATAGAATACTGAAAAATTGCTCATCTTATCCAAAAAGAAATATCACCACTAAACGATGAATGTACACAACCGTTTGCGGTTTCACCTTTTCATTTGCAGTCCACATATATGGGACTTCATTCAGTTTTCTCGAACCATATTTTCTTTTGTAACCATGCCACCAATTTTGGTGTATAGGCTTATTTTAAATCTTTCTTGTATAGTAACATTTATAGGTCCCTTTTATCGTTTCCTCTATTTAGGGACTTTGCAATAATTACCTGGAGGGGGGGTTAGGAAATTGGTAAAATGTCTCAAAATTAAGTCGAACCCCCCCCCCTTACTAAGCGAAAATTAACTTTAACCTCCCCTCACCTACTGATAATATTAAGGTCAACCCCCCCTCCCCTGCTTCCTCCCCGCGTTGGTTTTCTCACACCAGGAGTCTGGTCATACCTAATTTTCCTGTAGGATGTCTTCCTCAGGCACAAAAAGTACTTCAAATGACTCTTCAACGTATGAGTTCACTCCATCGGAATCACTTGACTCTGATTCTGAAGATGTGTCGTCTTCACAAAAGTTATTAAATTCTTCACCCTCCAGAACATCTCTGGCAGCATTTCCACGTGCGAGGCTGAGAACTCGTTTAGTTAAATCAGCCTTTATACTTCCGATTACCTTGAGACCATGTTGTATCAAATACATTTTCAGCTGGTTGTTCGTAAGCGCTTCCACATCTTTTTCATTTTTCTAAGAAATATTAGACGGAAGAGCGTTCCTTTCTCTTACTCTTTTTTGTGTTAGGGGCGTAGCCAGACTTTTCTGATAACCGAGGCAATTGCGAAAGCGCCTAAGGCACGAGCATTTACGGGGGTCTGGGGGCATGCTCCCCCAGAAAGTTTCGAAATCTAGACGCTCGGAAATGCCATTTTTAGCGTTTTCCTGGTGGTATTTTCCCTCAAACATAATCAAAACCCAAACTAACTTTAACAGCATTCCTGGTGCCAATAAAGTAGAGCTGTTTTAATATATAACAGAGGCATTCCTTTCCTACTGCATTACAGATACGAAAATAATAAATAATTAGCCAGTTCAGAGATCAAAGCACCTGGAGTTGATATTTTCCCAGTTTAATTCCAGTGTAAGCAAGTATAAATGTTTGAACTCTAATAGCTCTTCTACCACTTTTCCAGTTTGTGAAAAAGAGTGAAAAAAAGTAATGCCCCCCCCCCCCTGTATGTATTAAATTTTACATCCAACCCCCCTCTCACTAGTTGTCATTTTCCCCTATGCCCCCCTCTGGATTCCCAAACCCCCCTCTCCAGGTAATTATTGCACAGTCCCTTACTGACTCAGTTATTTCTTATATTTTATTACAGATTTCAGTGTAATGTTTCCTATCGACTCTTCTGGAGTTGACTAGAGGTGGAAACAAAATAGGCTTCGACCTTCTCTGCTTTTAAGCTTAACTGCAAGCAAATCTTTACCTTTTGTGATGAACTACTTATCATTTTTTTCACTCTGTTCGCAACTGAAATGTCTTCAGCCGGACTGCGATGTCGGAAACGACCCATTTTAGATAGCAACTAAAGAATCCTTTTGAATCGTAAAAACCCAACGCCAGTTGCTGACATCTAGTGACAGAAGATAAGGACCGAATGACCGACATTTCTTTTAATTTCTTACAATTTTGACACATTTTCACTCCGCTCCACACAAAAGATCTACGTCCGTCCGCGCGCGCATCCTGATAATGTGAGAATCGTATTTATAGTTTGTTTTGGTGTACTCTTCAATTTTAAGACCCTGGGAGAGCTCATCATCTTCAGAGCCTAGCCTTCAGTTTTAGCCCGTTTGCTCTTTTGTAATTCCATAATTCAGTTCAGCCGTTGTCGAGTTCAAATAGCTTAAGCTTTTTATTCTGTCACACATCGTCATGATTTCAGGTACGTATCTGCGGTGTCGAAGCTGGTCTACTAGAGAAATAAATAAAGTAATAGCTGAAACATCACCATCGATAAACAATACGAATGGATTCAATTTCAATTTCATTTATCGCTAATTGAGACATTAAGACCTTTGGCGGATAGACTAAATTCCAGAAAAAAGTTGTGAAGAATACCAAATTCGGCTCTTAATGATGTCAAAATCTTTGGTATGATATCACCTCTCCAAGTCGTTCAGTGCGTCATCTGAGTAACACTTCAAACATATGCATGCTTCCGACAGACCAAGGAGCGGACCCTCAGCCACAATTAATGTGCAATGTGAGTACAATATGTCTAGCTTCTTAATGGAAGTGTATAAGAACAGAAAAGAACAGAATTGAAAATGTAATCAGCTAACTTTCTTCTGGTAGCATCTACTGGGTGAATCGATAAATGGCGTAGATTCTGGTAAATGACTGATTTTTTTTTAGAATCTGCAAACCACGAAAGGAAAACGAGTTATGTAATATCTTGATCTGATACGTTTTGTTTTTTGTTGGAGGACGGATGTTGATTTTGTACGGCTTGTTGTTATCGATATTTTTATAACGGTGTAGGCAAGTTCATATGAACGTAAAACAAACACTAACAACGGCTGATAAGGAAACAAAACATAACTCCTGCAGAGCACTCAGTTCTGAAAAGAACGAAAATTACCAAAATTTGTCAGCATGTTAATCCTTTTAATTTCAATTCTAGTAAATCAAGCAAGAGATCACGATTGACCGTACGTTAATAAAAGAGATCATAGCAGCACTAAAGGGGATATACATGTACCCTCGATGCACCACCAAATGCTTACAGCAAAGAACGCAACCTCGATCCAAGAGGCAGTGTTCTCATAAGTCAGCACTAATGAAGACGAGTGTTTACACCACTGACCCACTTTAGAAACAACACTGACGTGACTGAGATGTACATTTATGCCTGACTATCCAGTGCAGGATTTCAGAGTAAAACCCGTAGAGGTGTTTTTGGCTCTTTCATACAGCAGGTAAGAGCGATATAGTGTGCTATTAGGTGTATTGGTTTCTACACTGTAACTATTACCGGTGTAAAGGTCGCCCTCTTCTAGTGGTGCTGTGAATAAACAGATCGTAACAGTAGCAAAAAAGTGCACTTACAGTGCCTCACGTTTCCTGAAATTGTGCCATTTTTTAATTTGCTACTTATAACAAATAATACAAAACTACGCTAGTAAAAATAAAAACACAGCACTGTTAGTGAAAGACGAAATATAGTTTGAGTATGCATCCGGTTGCAAAATCGCAAGTTCCTCTATTCTTACGTTTCTTTTTCTCCATCTACTTTCAATACGGTTGCACTTTAAACTTGCGGAGCGAATTCGCGGCCTGTGACCTAGCGTAGTCGTCAAAAGACCGGCAGCGTCCCGTGATTTCTAAGAATTAAGTTGCAAAAACAAAGTGGTTTCTTGGAAAGTATAAATAATTTATGTTGGTTCGTTTTGATTATACAAGCAAAGCAGCAAGTCAACCTGAGGTAACTATGCTTTTCGATAAAGTAATTATAGAAAACATCGGGAGCGTTATCTCGATGTGTATATAGCATGCTCTGGATTCTAAGATCATTCTAGTGTAGAGAACGACTCCAGGATAGGCAGGATAAGGAAGAAAGACAGGAAGTGGAAGCGGAAGAACGGGATGGAATATGCGCCGCACTCATTTATCTCATCTCTCAGTTTCTAGCTGATTTTCCATTTTCCTACGTGATAATTTCGCCTGTTATGCGAATATGCGGACAGCAGGCTAGCGCAGAAAATATGCATTGATTAGAAATAGAGCGGATTTTGGGGAGGTTTTGAGCAGATCATAGAATTAATGGCAATAAGAGGTTTCACTTTCACTTTACTTAGATAGTAAACAAGAGTAAAAGTACTGTACAGTTCCGAAAGTAACGTGCTCCAAACGTGGCGACGGCCAGCTGGTTTAGATTCTGCATATAAAGTATAGATGACACCAAAAACTGAACGATCCTTTGTGAAATTAAAGTAACAGCATCCTGCTGGACTGTATTTGCCGGAAGTATCTCTTTATTTTGGTAATGATACAACGGGAATATAAATGCGAGCACCAACTGAGTAATATGAATCTGCAGTGGCAGCGTTGCGATTACTGAGGGAGATAATGGAGCAAAACTTTTGCCGTTATTTTAATAATTTGTTTTCTGTTGCATGTTATTTGCCGACAGAATTTGACTGCTTAGAAATTAAAAAGACTGCATCTGTGTGACGACCACTCGAATTTTACGACCCAAAGCTTCAAACGCGGAAGAGCCGGACCGGACCTCGGCTACCTGAAATTTATGCCGATTAAGAAAGGTGATACAGGAATATGTACTGTAGTGGCATGAGTGACGAATTATACTTTGTTATTGTTATTACATATGTTTTTACGTTTTGGCTTTGCTTTCAAAAGTAAGGCAGTTCGTTATTAACCATTGTTGTATGTGGCCTCAGGGCCAGCGTCGCTTACTTAGAGGGCTCAGGCCTTGGGGCAGCCTGGGAACAAATATACAGGTAACGTGCAGTTTTGCAATAAGTAATTGCAAAATACTGGAAATGCAAGGGTCGTAAGAGAATTCAAAGGTTTAATTCTAGCAATTTGCGGGTTTTCGTTTTTGCGGTATGTATTTTTTCTGCAATTTCCAAAATTAATCCCGCAACAGCTTGTGGCATGTGTAAGGGCCCGTCTTTGATAAACCACAGGTTTCTTAAGAAAAGATGTCATATTCAGCATGTCGCGAGCGTGGGACAAAGAAAAAAATCTGAGTCCCTGACGGGAATCGAACCCATGACCTTCCGTACACCGGTCGGACGCTCTAACCACTGAGCTACTGGGAGACTCGTGGCAAGCATAGGTCATATTTACTGAGTCCGTGGTGACACCCGTCCTGCATACTGCTAGGTTCAGCAATGTCGAAGTGCCCTATAGGTGATAAATAATGAAAGGTGGTGAATTTTAAGCTCGGAGAAGAAATAAGAAAAGATGGAATATTCAGCATGTCGCGAGCGTGGGACAAAGAAAAAATCTGAGTCCCTGACGGGAATCGAACCCATGACCTTCCGTACACCGGTCGGACGCTCTAACCACTGAGCTACTGGGAGACTCGTGGCAAGCATAGGTCATATTTACTGAGTCCGTGGTGACACCCTTCCTGCATACTGCTAGGTTCGGCAATGTCGAAGTGCCCTGTAGGTGATAAATAATGAAAGATGGTGAATTTTAAGTTCGGAGAAGAAATAAGAAAAGATGGAATATTCAGCATGTCGCGAGCGTGGGACAAAGAAAAAAATCTGAGTCCCTGACGGGAATCGAACCCATGACCTTCCGTACACCGGTCGGACGCTCTAACCACTGAGCTACTGGGAGACTCGTGGCAAGCATAGGTCATATTTACTGAGTCCGTGGTGACACCCGTCCTGCATACTGCTAGGTTCAGCAATGTCGAAGTGCCCTATAGGTGATAAATAATGAAAGGTGGTGAATTTTAAGCTCGGAGAAGAAATAAGAAAAGATGGAATATTCAGCATGTCGCGAGCGTGGGACAAAGAAAAAATCTGAGTCCCTGACGGGAATCGAACCCATGACCTTCCGTACACCGGTCGGACGCTCTAACCACTGAGCTACTGGGAGACTCGTGGCAAGCATAGGTCATATTTACTGAGTCCGTGGTGACACCCTTCCTGCATACTGCTAGGTTCGGCAATGTCGAAGTGCCCTGTAGGTGATAAATAATGAAAGATGGTGAATTTTAAGTTCGGAGAAGAAATAAGAAAAGATGGAATATTCAGCATGTCGCGAGCGTGGGACAAAGAAAAAATCTGAGTCCCTGACGGGAATCGAACCCATGACCTTCCGTACACCGGTCGGACGCTCTAACCGCTGAGCTACTGGGAGACTCGTGGCAAGCATAGGTCATATTTACTGAGTCCGTGGTGACACGCGTCCTGCATACTGCTAGGATCAGCAATGTCAAAGTGCCCTATAGGTGATAAATAATGAAAGATGGTGAATTTTAAGCTCGGATAAGTAGCTCAGTGGTTAGAGCGTCCGACCGGTGTACGGAAGGTCATGGGTTCGATTCCCGTCAGGGACTCAGATTTTTTCTTTGTCCCAAGCTCGCGACATGCTGAATATTCCATCTTTTCTTATTTCTTCTCCGAGCTTAAAATTCACCATCTTTCGTTATTTATCACAGGTTTCTTGTTTATATGTGTGTGTGTGGCGATGTTCACGCTTTGAGTCTCCTTGGGGGAGATGGGGAAGCCGGCATTCCAGAAGAAAGGGAAATTTAAATGTCTTCTGAGAACGGCTAAGTGTGATGAACTTTTCAATTTATATACCGATGATGAACTTTTCAATTCATACCGTCCACAAAAGCTACCCAAGGCATCACGCTCATTGGCATGTAGATAGCAAATGAGCGTTATAGGTTTATTCCGTTTTGAGGGTTTGTGTGGAATCTAAGTTCTCTCCTACCCCGGCGCAGAGTTCCCTTTGATATTCCTAGTTAAATCGGAAAGAGGAAGGGAGATCAAATGGGACTCTGCTCGCAGGGTATTCGTTTCCCCCAGAGAACGAAATAGTACTTCGCTCCCGACCGGACCCGAAAAAACAATGAGCTAAATGCAGTTCACTGGAGCATAACTGCGATTTTTCGGGAAGTGTTAGGGTTGTTCCGAAAATAATCGTGCAACTTTGCGTTCTCTTTCATTCACGCTATAAATGTCATTGGGGGGAGGGGGGGGGGTGGGGCTACGCACTGGCTGAACCTCAAAGTAATGAATTTCCAACCATTCCATTTATTTATTTTTCTAACTGTAGCTAAAAGTGGGGCTCCCTGATGCCCCTTCCCCTCCACGGTCCCTGAGCCCTGGAGCTGAATATTCCACCAATGAACACCTGCTGAATCGATAATAAGCTAATAAGGAAATACAATGACTTAAGTAAAAGTAGTCTTAAATAACGTAAAAACGTTGCAAACCGAGGACTTGAATCGATGCAATGCATCAGTACTTAATGCAATTGAAGTAAACTTCCCAGTTTGTTTCTTAGAACTACGCGTGTGGATTAGACCCATAGGAAGTTGTTTTTCATTCTCTAAGCCTTGACTGCTTGACTGTCTCTCTTACATGCGTGCCAACAATTGATGGGGTCCTATGGGACGTGCTCACCAAAGATATTGCTTCTAAGTTAAAAGCGAACGCAATACGCACCTGTAATAGGTAGCCCTGCATATGTGCAGGGGACGAAATAAACCACAAGAGACTGCGGAACCCATGGGCCAGGACAGTGTTCTTATGAATCGACTCCAGAATGGCGCTTGCGTCTCAAGGAAAGAATTAATGCAGCTTATGTCAAGGGATATTGACGAAGATTACGCTTAGCTTCTCTCCCACGCCAAGGAGTGATTCGTACCCGTATATGGGTGTCGACCTATAGAGTGGTGGAGCTTGAAGGTTGCTTCCCTGCACACAATTTGGCGAATGTTTTCAGTAGTTAGTCTGTAGTTGCTGCGCAACTGAACTGTCTTTTATGAATTCTTGTTACTGATATTGCTCTCTTAAGTGCTTACTTGTCATGATTCATCCACGGGCCAACAATTCATGTCAAATACAAATAATTAGAAAACCGCTTATATGCATTTTTTGGCAGAATATTTTATTACCTTTTTTCGCGCTTTCTCTTCCAGAGAAGAATTTCTACTGAAAACAGGCTTGAAACTTGAGGTGGGTTAGCGCAGTTACTCTATCCTGTTTATTTCTACTCGTGTTGGCGTTAGTTTTTTCTTTAGTGCTTAGCCATCCATACCTGACTAGACTGACTATTTTTAAGTCGAGAAATGTTCAACAAGCCAAGCGGTTCAACAGAGAGAATTGCAAAAATCCCAATCTTTTGATTATTGTTTTTTGTTGATTACAAGAGGTTTCATTCATCTAGAAAAGAGGCCCGTCTGGTCGCTATTAAGATTTCCAAGCCAAATTTAGCCAGCATGAAGTTTCAGTGAAGCTAACTTTATTCGACTACAGAGAATATCAATATTGCTGCGCACTTGCGGTCCTCAATCATTGTTATTCGTTCGCGCACTATGCCCGGGCATTATGTCAGAGTCGCTTCTTCTCAGAGCAAACTGGGTGAGCTTTAGTAGCTAACGTTGAAGGAATTTTAATTTGTCTATCCCAGTCACGTTTTGTCGGTGATAACATAAACAACAAAACCATTTGACAGGTGGAACTCGGTTATTACCTTATTGGTTAAATCGTAGACACAACACATGAAATATCAGCTCTCATACAAGAAGTTGTCTTCAGAGGGTTTAATTTTGGCTTGACTTCGATGCCAATGGCATGTTTTCTCATGGGCTTCTTTTTGTCGTGTTGCTTCATAAATGAATTTTTACCCGAAATGTTCTCGAGATTAAAAATGTAAATTGAACTCAGTATTGGCAAACGAATGACGGCGGGTGGTTGATATCGTCACCCGCATCTCTTCTTTGGTGGATTGCGGTTTATGTGGTCAACACTAATGTAAATTTGCAATCGGCAGTGCTTTCGGCAGTGTCTTGTGGAATGCGCCTCGAAACCATAGAGGCCGAAATCTTCTCTGAATTCTGACTTGGGGTCGTTCAGTCATAATACCCCCTAAGGAGTGTAGTAACTCTCCTGCCAAAGTAACTTGCCCGGAAAGGACGTACAAGCGTCGAACCTATAATACGCCGTCAGGGCGAGTGCGAAACCTCGACAAATAGGAGGACGCGGTGGTCGTGATACGGCCTTTGACGTGAGCCTGCAGCGGCTGATGAAAAGTTCCTCTTTTCTTGTAAAGTTTGCTTAAAGTTTAGTTTTTTAGAAAGGTTGCGAATAGTTGTTAATTGGTTTTTCAATGCATTCTTCACTTCTTAGCCAGAGAAAGCAAAACCGATTCAATGTTTGCCTCGATCGACGCAGAAATTTATTATACGGCTAGTTTTGAACAAATTTTTGCAGGTTTCAAACATTTGAAGCAAGTTAACATCGTTCAATTGAACAATTCCCACGATGTTAATCCCGAGGATGAAATATGAAATTCACTTTACCGTGAAGTGGAAGAAGTACTTGAAAATTTAACCGAGAGTCTATTAAACGCTCGAGTTCCTTGAGATTTTCGCTTTCTCCATCTCCGCTCCTTTGAAAAGAAACAAACAAACAAACAAACAAAAAAACGAAACAAAACAAAACAAAACAAACAAGAAACAAGCGTCTGTCCTCGGCAAGGATTTCTTCACTGATTTTTCTATATGCGTAGTTGACGGTTGATGATTATGAAAAGAAAATTCTTTCGACTATTTTACAGTCGACGTCCCCTCAGTTGTGTTTAAGGATTATCATTAATTCTATGTGTTTACTGATCGTTAACAACTTTCTTTGAGAGCTAGACATGCCAGAGGAGCTGCTGAACGACCTGAAATCGAAGATTTGAGACCGTTTGAAGACTAATGATCGATAACTCCCCCGTTCACGGTTGACGGTAAAAATTACCCTTTTTGACGGTAGACATTTGCATTTTAGGCCATTTGACGGTTGACAGTTAACCACATTGTCCGTTGGCCCACGCTGAAATTTTCCAAGGGGTGTTCAATTTCTTTTTTAGATCGGAAAAACATCTCTTTCTTAAAAAGGTGTTTTTCTAAGTCCAAAAGACTCCTCCCTTCATAAGAGACTAGGTATCAACGACTGCTCCATCTGGGCAGGGAAGGCGCCTTTTTAAATTAGCGGAGCGCCTCCGCGGGCGCCATACCGCATAGAGCGTGAATATCTATTCAAATCGACTTTGATGATCAAACCGTAGGACGACGACAACGACATTGCACCGTCCTTCATTTAAAAGTATCACGAAGTGTACACATCAAAGATATACATATAGGTGCCTCCCTATTAGGACATGTTTTTGGAATGTTAGCCCACGGGCACGTGACGTGTGGTCAGCGGTCACTAACTCCTCTCATACCCAGCTTGACTGAACGCACGTAAACCTCTCATGATACCGTATTTCCTCGAATAAGCGCCCAGGCGTTTACTTATTTCGGCCAAAAGGACAGGCGCTTATTCAGAGGAAGGCGCTTAATCGAGGAGGGCGCTTAATAATTTTTCTTTCAACGAACTGTAACTAAAATCTTCCTATGGAAAAATCTACAACATTATCCATGCAAATGTAATTAACATTAGTGTTTTTCGTTTGTTAAACTTTCTTATGTGAATACTGTTGTCCCTGCCAGTATAGATACAGATACAACAGAGACAGTCTTTCCTTGTGATATCCTCACTATGTAAGAAAGTTAGGGGATGGGAGAGGGGGGCGCTTATTTGCTATTTTGGCCGAGGGGGTGGGTGCTTATTCGAGGACTGAAATACGGTACTCCAATAGACACCTCCTCACGCTGTTAGCTGACTATTTGGTCAACAATTACCCACCCCTCCCAAGGCACAGGCAAAGTTTGAGACATCATGCATGTAAACGCGAGGAAGTCTCCTCATCACTTTTGCAAAGATTTCTGCTATTTCCAATATTCAGCTCAACATTGACACCTAGAAGCTCCGGATCCGCTGTTATGTTAGGCTTTCTTAGCTATACCTATATTAACCTAAGCCGGAAAAACAAGTTCTTTTATTAAATACGTAAGTAACCCGTCTTCGAATAAACCGGACAATCTTCCGGAGGCTTTATACTAGTGTGCCTGCAGAGCCATTTTCATTTTTTTCCGTTTTTTTAGACAAAGGGCGGTCGTAATCTGAGGCAGTAAAATGTAAAAGGCAACAGTTTTTATGACGAATTGATTCGTCTCCTATTTCGGTTTAAGTCTGGTCGTTTATGCGACATAAAATCATTTATAATGAGCTAACTATAAAAACCATACTTAGTAAAAATATTTAAAATAAGGTCAACTTTCGAATACTTAACATAGCCGTAATAGCTGTTCAATCAAGTAATCGAGAAACTGTGAAACATCCAAGTTAAAGGTAAAGAAATAACGAATTACTATGTATTTCTAAAAGGCAGGTGAGTGTTCTGTTTAGCTATGCTTCAAGTTAGTCTATTTCCGGAGGTATAATTGTAATGATTTAATTCTTGGGACCGTAGCCATCTGCAGATGGCCGGATGCTGAAGGCAATGACTGGTCGGCTTATGTTTTGCGCTTACGTAAACACGTTCCGGTACATGTAGTTGAACATCTAAAGGACTCATGTATTTGACTACGAAAACTCAATTCTGTCTGTTATTTTCGTTTCACGTCTTAATTTGGCGCATTAGCAAAATGTTATTTCGTGATCTGCAGTATGCCTGCCCATATGTAGCAATATTTAATCCTTACTGAATTCTATTTGATTTAATCTTTGTTACCTTTTAATTTAAACTGTGCATTCAAAATTCATTTAAACTTTGTTCATTTAATTTAAACTTTGTATTCAAAATTCATTTAATCTTTGTCCTTTAAATTTAATCTTTGCAATCAAACAATTTGAACTTTCATTTAAACCTCTGTGAAATTTTCATTTGAACTCTGCTGAAATATTCATTTAAACTTTGAAAAATTTAATTTAATCTTCCGTGGGCGAGCTCGGCCAGAATAGCCTCGTTTTCGAGATCAGATGGCGGCCGTTCATGTTGTTTTCGCGGGTAGGCCGTTGAAAAATACAGGATCGGATCGGACTGACAAAACCTGGGTCGGATCGGACCGGACTCACAAAACCTGGATCGGATCGAATTCTACTAAAGAAACCCACATCTACTCATTGAAAGTAGGCGCATTTCAAACTTCCATTAAAAATGGTCAAGTGGTATCTCTGGATGAAGATGCTGAAGAGAGATCAAGAAAGTGATTGTCATTGCATTGTTTTTGCTTTTTCTTCTGCATTCTGTCGTGAAGACTTTTTGTTTATTGTTATGGTTTTACTTTCCGTGAACTACTTCATTACTTCAACTACTGCATTATGAAGAGGAAACTTCAATAGCGTGTGCCAGAGTATGTACAATTAAGTCAGTACCGAATTGACCATAAAGTAACAATGATATCAAGATAACTCGCGTCTTTCTCATTCTTTACGTGGAACTTGAGCCATGTACATATGATTACAAGGTTTTTAGAATGCAACCATAGCTACCTCACAGAGGGTAATAAAACGGAACTTAAAGCTCCTAGAATAGCGGTATGACAAGGATACCTGCTTTCGTTTTTTGTCCAGATTCTAGAATGGTGGAATATGAGATCTGTGCCAACAATTACGATAGCCTGATTCACACAATGGTCTAGTGTTCGAGGTAAACCCGCATGACGAAAATTGTGTCAAGTTTGAGCAAAAGGTTTGGTAATAAGTATAGAATAGAAATTACCGGTACTTTAGACCTATTTAACAATGCAAGCTATCACTGTATAAGAAAATAATCTGTTTGCTTTCTAACATTAATGTAGGTTTAATTATTGATTTTGTTCCAGGTTTTCTAGAAAATCCCTTTCAAGTAATGACAGTATACTCGAAGTTTCTTTTCAAGTGACAGCCGTGTTCATTCAGAATCATTATAGTTTCATATCCATATTCACAATCAAAGTGTCTAATCAAATTATATTAGCTTTGCAAGCTTTTGCATGAAAAATGTTTCAAAGACGTTACAGTAAACACAACTATTCATCCACATTGTACCAAAGAATAAGTTAGCCTTTTTCTGTTTCATTTCAACAACGTGATTTATTGTAAACCAAAGACACAGTTCATGACAAAACAGGGTCTCAAACTGAAATTTTTTCTCTGCCAAATTATTTGTACTGCACATTAAATACATAATTTTTCTACCTTTTCCATAGCAACAACCGTGAATCACAAACTTCCATCTTATAAGCGAGTGGTGCCCATCTATATGTCAAAGAGAATTTGGCCAGGGTACAAAGTATCTCCTCCTTGATACTAGTGCACCCCATCTCAGGGCAATATTACGAGGGTCCACCCTATCTATAGCAGCCCTTATTCTAATTCTCTGTATATGCAGACCTAGTGAATGAAAATAGCCTGACATGAGTAGCTCGCCAGTTGTGGAACCGTATCGTGACATGTAGTTTTAATTATAGCGTCAATTCTGTCATCCGAAATGTCAGAGAATTGCTGCAACTCGGAAAGGCCGTACTCCTGGACACGGCGCATAACAGTCCACCTTGACACTCCAAACATTTTTGAGATCTTGCTCCAGGAGAAACTAAGCCCACGCAGTTCTAACAAGACATCTCTTGGAATATAGAAACAAGGCCTTCCTGGACGTTTTGTGTCAACAACTGATAACAACAACTGATAAAGGTAGCTCACAAAGCGATGCGGAATCATAATTACAGTGATTGTACAGGTTAATAAACTCCTTTTCAACTTCAGAATAAACTTTCTCCAACTCTTTCCATTTCTTCGCATCCTGATGGTCAAGAGACGATATATTCGAAATTTCATACAAAAATTGCACTGTCTTTCCCGGTAAATCGACATGCACCAGCAGTTCAATAAGAAACGTTTCGGAATCACCTCGATTTTCGTGATGAATACCTATTTCTTCTGATCTCTCCAGAACGTATTTAAAAAATGTCTCCACATCGTTAGCCATTTTAGTGTAGCTATCTAACTTTTAAGAACTTTTCTTGAAGGAAAAGCCGAATCAATCGCGAACAAGCTGAACACACTGAATTCAAGAAGCCAGCCAAAACAAAATGGCCGCCCTCTGATCTCGAAAACGAGGCTATTCTGGCCGAGCTCGCCCACGGAAGATTAAATTAAATTTTTCAAAGTTTAAGGAGGCTCGAAACAGTTTTGTTGGGCGCGCGCAGACTGGGTTCCAATTTTCCCGTGAGACTCAAAAATTAAAACAAACAAACAAAAATGGCGTGGCGCTCTCGTCTGGATTTAATATCTTGCGCCGGTCTTTTAAAAGCTGCGTGTAGGCAAGGTTGAAAACGACTGGAACTCAGGTGACAATTCACTTGAATCATGTCCTCTTCAATGCTATCAACGCGATCGTCAACTCAGCCGCATATGAAGCGCACTAAGCTTATATTCAGAGGCTGTGCAACTGAATTGTGCTAAAGAGGACGATGACTTCAAAACTCTCTCATCTCCAGTGAAATCGTATAAAGGCCCTAGAATAGTCGCCTTTTTACCATTAGTTTCTTTCACTGGCTGTTTTGACCACGGAAGCCTTTTCTACGTCCAGGTCGCAGGAAAAAAGTCTGGCACCGTTTCCGTGCCAGGGCAAATTTTTCGCGAACTCCGATTCGTATTTCTGAGAAAACATTCCCATTTAGAAAAAAGACAAAAAACAAAAAAACAAAGAACCAAAAAATAAAAAAAAGAGGCACACACACACGTTTACGGTGTTGTTAGCACAAACAATGTAGACTACAGTAAAAGGTTTTTATTGTCTTCATATCATGAAATAACAGGGCAAGAATTTAAAACTAAAAGAAAAAATTAGTGTAACAAAATTAAACTCGCAGTGAGCAAAAAAAATACTTCGTGAAACAGACAGATTTTGACTCAATAAAGAGACTTATTCATGTCGAAATGTTGACAAACCAGCCGCTACAAAGAAAATATTACAAACAATGAGGTGAAAGATTCGCTTTCTATTTTGCTGAAGTGGTAGTTTCAATCTCAGTTTCACCGTAAATCTGTTTACTTGTGAAACAAAATTAAAAAGCTTACAAGAGAATTTCAAAACAATTCATCGCGCGCTATATTTTTATCAGCAGTCGGCTCGCTAAAAACAAGTTAGTTTTTTCAAGTTAGTTTTCTGGGAAATACTCCACATTTCCGGATAAAAGAAGTGCTCTCTTATTTGCTTAATTAAGTGATAGTGCGATAGTTTGGTGGTAATACGTTTTTTTCCCGTAATGCAATAAGAAAAACCGACCTGTAGAATAATTTCAAAACATTACCGCGCGCTATCTTTGTAAATTCGTTTGGTACGAAATACTTCAAATGTTCGGATAAAAGAAATGGTTTCCATCTTGCCGAACTGGTATTATTGATAATTTGACAGTTATTGGTTTTTCCTGGGGCGGAAACAGTTCTTCAAACCTTCAAAGCGGTTCTTTTTAAATTGAGTTTTGATCAATCAATCGAACAAGTTTCATCAACAGAGAATTCTTGACAACATTGACACTTATCAAAGATCATCAAAGGTAGTTTTGTCCTCGTTTCAATACATACCTCTACATAAGGGACTTCTTCAATGTATTGTTTTTATAGTCGGAAATGTTGTCTTTTTGTTAATTCTGTCCTTGTGCTCCTTTAAGACATAATCCCGAAGTGGTATCCATGTACGCGTTGCTCAATCCTGAACTCCGTTTGAAGGACAACCTTGCCTGATTGCAGTATTTCGAAACTCCGTTGTTTTTAAGATTTTCAAGCACATTCCACTTTGGTAGAAGTACTTGCTCTCCATCGCATACGTTTCCAATCCTCGTTTGGGTTAAGAATCGTTGACATGTAAATAATTGTACAGTGGTATAAACAGTAAGCTAAAGTCCACCACCGCTTTCGAAAACATGATATTTGTGAACGAACGCTGCGAACGTTTGCAAACGTTTAGAGATAAGTTCAGTTTTCACGGAGTTCAAATAGGCTCTTCAGGCAGACGATAATTCAAAACAAGTACAGAAAGCAGCCTGTCTTAGGAGGATTAAGACAATCTTTGTTCCCAAGGTGTAAAAGAAGCATTAGTCGCCATTCTGAGCGAAGTGCCGATGAATTCACTTGAGATAGAAACAATCTGCACGAGGAGGAAAACATTCCGCTATATTTGGTGCCAATGATCCAATGATTTGAAAACAAACGATGTAATGTTCTTCGACAAGCACCGATCCACCCAAAACGTCACCTTTTCAAACGTAAAGAAAATCATCAGGGCGAAAGAAATGCCCAACGAAATAAACCTGGAATAAACAAACTTGAAACCGCGTGCCGAGAGTAGCGTGACAATTTCTGCGCATGCGCAATTGCCTATCTTGTCGTGTCGAAATTTTCAACATTTTGTAACTTAGGAAGAACATAATTTCGCTTCCGCTCGGTAAATTTCTTTGATTTTTTGCATGTTAACTCTTATATGCCCAAAGAGTTTTTCAAGCGAGATTAAAAAAATTCTGTCGTACGGGAGAAAAGTTAAAGGTAAATTCGTAAAAAAGTGTTTTTTGCTGAAAGTTTTCGACAGAATTTTCTTTAACTTAATCCTTAGGTAGCTTACTAGAATCAAAGACCGTATGCAAAATTTAAAGAAATTTCACCGTCAAATTTTCAAGCAAACTCAGGATATCTCTATTTTATGGTCATATTTCAAAACCCAACTGCGTTGCCATGGCAACAAAATTCTTAAGGAATCCACAAAAAATTGACACTTTGATATTATCGTTATTTTGTGGCAAAATGTGATCATGATTGGCCAACTCTAACCTAAATATTTTAACTCCCAAATATAATGCATCGAAAAAAACAAGAACCCTTTCGAGCCACCTTAAATGAATATTTCAGCAGAGTTCAAATGAAAATTTCACAGAGGTTTAAATGAAAGTTCAAATTGTTTGATTGCAAAGTTTAAATTTAAAGGACAAAGATTAAATGAATTTTGAATGCAAAGTTTAAATTAAAAGAACAAAGTTTAAATGAATTTTGAATGCAAAGTTTAAATTAAAAGGTAACAAAGATTAAATCAAATAGAATTCAGTAAGGATTAAATATTGCTACATATGGGTAGGCATACTGCAGTCACTTAGATTGTTTTGTTATGAACAGTTCATGATAACATTTTTTATCGGTTACTGTAATAAGAGCTGATTGCTTTGGCTCCTCAGCTAGCGACGTTCTCTGCTGCTGTATGCAGTGGCATTCATCTCTATCTTATCTGTCCGGCATCATGGAAGCATATCTATGCCTTTGTTCTTTTCCAGGTTGTCAGTCTCTTCGTCTACATTCCTGACCAATGGAAACAGACCTGAGCTAAAAATCGAATGGAGTATTTCTCAAATTTAAATAATACTAAGACTAACCACAGCTATTTCTTGCGTGTATCTCTAGCCCATTTCATAAAACTGCTTTCATCTGGGCATTCTTTGGCCGGATTTCTCCATCCTGCATAAGTTGTTTACCAAAATCATCTCTCAATGTAAAAAGTGATGACGTCATTAATGAAACAAGTATCGTCGCCTTACACGGGCGGAGGGCGTTTCAGGTGTCAATGTGTTAAAGCCCATTAGCTGAATAAAAAAAAAAAGTCCATCGTGCAAGTTGGGTGGCTGGTTCAACGAGCCTAAATGCCACGAATTACATTGTACGTCCAACGTCTCAATCAGCAGGTGAATTGCGAGCCTAATAACTATCTGAGTGCACCAAAAACAGAAAAAAAATTCGCCAGTTTAGAAGCTCTTAACGGGTCTAAGTTTGACAGATTTATATAAAGATCTATCGTCTGAGTGCACCAAAACAGGAAAAAAATTCGCCAGTTTAGAAGCTCTTAACGGGTCTAAGTTTGACAGATTTATATAAAGATCTATCGTCTTTTCAACACAGTACAGTGTATGATAGGGTCATTGGAATGTAACTGTAAGGGATCAACTACTTCATCCGATTTCCTGCTCATGACAGATACCTAATAAAGAAATATCGCTAACTGATCAAACCGCCTCACTGACATTACTGAACGTAGCAATATCGTCACTAAGAAACTGAATATTTTTTCCTGTTTCAAAAGAGCAAAACAAGAACAGAATTAAGTCAATTAAGTCGAGAAAAAGAAACTTGTGGAGACACGAGGCAAAAGCACCGAGACTGCTGTTTAGAGTTTTCTCAAGTTATTTAAGTGCTTCTGTTTTTACTATTAAAATACTGCCAAAATGCTTTCTATTTCCTTTGGAAAATAACTCTTGATATTTACTGTGTTTATATAGTTACAGTAAGGAAGATTTTAACCAACCAGAGAGCGCGCACGTTTGCATTTTCAGAGTGCATACGTTCGTCTTTTGTATGCATTAAATATTTGTATATACGTACATGGGAAGGTAAGCAAAAGTTGCAAAATTATTAAGGTAAGAAATGATAGACGACCACAATCAGCACCGCTATGTTCCCCCACAAAATGTCTTCAGTGATGACCAAGCGCTATCTAGGAAGATCTGTCTGGATATATTCCGCAGCCGAACGTACAAGGCCTGTACAGCGCCGCAAATGATCCCGAGACCGCAAATGATCCCCGACCGCAAATGATCCCCAAATAGGACTGCAAATGATCCCAGAACCGCAAGTGATCCCCACTGCGGACCGCAAATGATCCCGCTAAATAATAGGAATAGAGTGGATAACAGAACGGCGATGACGTTGTAAAGGCGTGGACTCTGGAATGGCGTGGACAGAGGCATGGTGATGTCTACGGAATAATGTGGATACTGGAGCTTTTGTCTTTATTATTCCTCAAAGCACGTCTTAGCCCCATAAATCATGACTTAGATATTTTATTTCGAGGCCAAAAAAAAAAATAAATAAATAAATAAATAAATAAGATATTACTAGGTAATGTAGTCCTACAAATTCGCAATTGTTTTTGCACCTTTGGCTTAGCATGCAGGTTGTAAATATACCTGGTTTAATTTGTGTATT
Organism: Siderastrea radians; assembly: GCA_964017195.1. Classification (NCBI taxonomy): domain Eukaryota; kingdom Metazoa; phylum Cnidaria; class Anthozoa; order Scleractinia; family Rhizangiidae; genus Siderastrea; species Siderastrea radians. The sequence goes on from OZ024889.1 coordinate 27,697,645, forward strand.
TTCTTTACGATCTTTCAACAGAATAACAGAATGCTTTCTTATACATGTACAAGTAGTACGAGCGCTAGTCACGAGAAAATTTGCAACCGCTCATGTTAACTGATTTTACCAGCCAGCTACAAATATATACATTTCTTTATCTCGAGCGGGTTAACTTTTCCTTTCTAGAGCAATGCTCAGTGGAAAAATCAATGGGTTCACTTCGACACTCAAATTTACAATATAGAATACTTTTCTGATTTCTCAGGTGGGTATAACCAGCTGGATGCAACAAGTTATGCACATTTGACAGGTTGCGCGACAACTCAAATCGTTACCTATAAAAGGCATCGGCTGCCAAGGATAACACCGGCGGGATTTCCGCCACACGCACAAAAGACAAGATCCAAACCTAGCTCGGCTTTCTTATCACTTTCATTTTCAGGTCTTTGTCCCCTCCACCAGCATTAACGCCAACAAAAAACGCCAATGAAAGGACGAGAGTATTCAAATTGGAGACCAGTTTAGCAATTTCTACAAGCACGATCGCAAGCGAACAGGACACTGCCTTAAGACATGGTCTAGTGACCTTCTCACACATTGTTTAGTGACCTTTGATTTCAAAGCCAGACGACAATTACCGTGCCCTGGAAACCCGTGGCTTTCTCGACTGTCGCGGTCTCGGTCGACCATCGGTCGGTCATCCATGCGATCTGTGTATACATGTGAATTTAAAATATATTTTTTAAACATAATCATGTTTGCTTTCTATGCCACTGTGGTCTAGAGCCTTTAAAATGTTTTATTTCACTGATCTCGATAAACAACATTTTTTCTGTTTTTTGATTTATTTTGGTCAGTACTTCACCTTCCGGTATTTTCACCTTCACTGAAACTCCTCGCCATTCCAATTTTTTTCAGCGGGATCATTTGCGGTCCGCTGTGGGGTTCATTTGTGGTCCTGGGATCATTTGCGGTCCAATTTGGGGATCATTTGCGGTCTGGGATCATTTGCGGTCTCGGGATCATTTGCGGCGCCGTACAGGTCGCCTTTTTGAAACGTTGGTTTTTTGTGATTATTTGTCTGAATTTCGAAAAACAGGAAGGATCTTTCCAACGAAATGTTTCGTTTTCTTTCTCACTGGAATAAAGACGAAGCCATAGTACGTGTGGGGGGCAGGGCCAGGTTGTATAAAAAGACCGTGATTTGGCCAGGAACTCCAAGGAGACGCGCGGGAAAATCCACTGGCAAACTAGGAACGGTGGCCTACCCATACTAAAGGAACAGGTAAGGAATAAGATTTTTTCAGTGTTACTTTTCAAAACATTTAATCAGTCGGGGAAAGGAACCATCGAAATATTTTTGGGTTGTCAGTTTTCGAATACTATTATTAGCAAAGAATAATTGACCCAGACTGTAGAAGCGGTGATTTTTCTTCTCACGAAAACATTTTTAGCGTCTTTCTTCATACTTAGCCAATTCCCAGTGTCTGGCGTTGTACTCCTCCTCCTCCTCCTCCTCCTCCTCCCCCTTCTCCTCCTACTCCATTGGTGCATTCTTAACCTATCCACCAGCCTAGCAAAGCTTGGCCTGGAGACAGCTAAAATACCCCCTCCCCCCCCCAAACAAAAAACCCACCAAAAAAAAAAACAACATCCGGAATGAGGGTAGAAAAACGGTAGGAACTGTGATCTGCAGAAAAATGTCTACGGGGATGTTGCCCTAGCGGGTTAAACTACATGAAGTACCCATGTACTGAGTGATAATAAAATTTCCTTATTATTTTCTAATTATAAAAGCTTTTTTGTCACACTTTCGGTAATTCCCCCGCTTCCTGCCCTGACTCTCCCTCCAAAAATGTTTATTTTCTTTTTTCAGAGATCACAACACGTCGAACGGATGTAACCCCTGACAACTTGCTGTGTAGTCGGATTTGGCTTCCAGTTGAAAACTATATTCGCTTTTTCTAAAATCAAGAAGACACTTCGATTTCGTGGTACGTAGCTAACTTTCAGATGAGTGCATAAATATAATAGTTCTAAATGAAGTACCATACTTTCGCTTTCCAGTGTTTTTCTTCTCTTGTTTTCGATACGACTTGACCTTTGAGATGAACCTACATTCTAAAAAACTTCTACTCAGGAGAGTAGTGAGACTCGACTGACCATCGGGATGATTTTGCCTCCCCCAGTCTCAGCGTTTTAGTATGTACAACATCCCTGCAGGACGAAGCATTACACCCAAAATGCGCATTTACCAAGAAAAACGTTGTTCGTCTCTGCCGGAATCACATCACTTGATTTTTCCAGCCGGACTGCTGATGGTTTTGGATCTGCCACAGCTTGTTCGTGTTGATAAACGTGTTTTCTTTGTACGTACTGATGTGAGTCAGTAAGGAAGAAAAACATAAATGCCTGCAGGCAGACTTAACTGAAAAACATAGGTGTACATTCTGACTAAATACGCCTTGTAATGTAAATACAAAGTCCAACAGCACGCTGCTGACGAGAAATAAGGAACTATTACCCAACTTTGCACCACCAAGTTCTCGTTCCCAGAGACTGCGCTTTTCGTTTGGTTTTTCACCGAAGATAATGAGCGTCTTCCCTGACCTAAAAGACACAAAGCTGATAAGGACTGAAATTGGTGACGTTCCAGAGGGAATTAGTGGGAGGTTTATTTGACTGTGAGCATGCGCCCAGATTTTGGAGATTTATGCGTGTGGCACTTTCATTCGCGCAAGCCATACTGCTGCGCTTATGCTGCTACACCGTAATTCAGTTTACTTGTGTTTGTTGCACTATTGATTGTTCATTCTACCATTGTTGCACGTCAAGAAGGGGGGGGGGGGAGGTTAGTTCTTTGGGGGGAGTCAGTGCCCCAATAATTCTCAGAATGTTTCCACCTTTCTACGAACATGTTAGTTGTTAGTACGGAAGATATTTAACCAAGTGGAATCATCCTGAGTTAAGTCTTATTTCAATTTCATATGTTGTTAGTGAACTTACAGACATAAGTCAGTCAGAGCTCAATATTCCATTTTGTAAACCACTCTCGATTCTGAGACGGCAGTACTTCATCATACTGACCGCGGCGCTAATTTTAAATTGATCAAGAACGTGTTCGAAATACTTCGGTTGCTGCGCATTGTAGTATATAGAGTCACATATGATGAAACGAGTAACCTCAGCTACATTTAGCTACTAACAGTGCTTTCTGTTACCTTCGTGCTGTAGCCTGCTCCATGCTTTTAGGTTCCGTTTGGATGAAAGAAAGGCCACGTGCGAAGAAGGCGCATTGGGAGCAAAAACAGAAAGGCGACTCTGCTTCGTACTAACTTCCCCCTTTCTTTAATGTAGTATTTCACCTTTTGAGTTTGCCGGCTTGCTGCGCCCCTTTCCATAAGTTCCACCCACGTCGACTTAAAATACATCTAGACAACCAAAGTAACAAAGCCATATCGTTACAACCGACTTAGTAGAGAGAACCCGAGAGTCAGCGCGAGATGTTTTGTATTTAAAACAAATCCTTTGGTGAATATTTTACTTTCACTTTCCAAGCTCAAAGCACTGTTCGCTATCGGCGGCCGTTCAATGCTTTTTTACACCACCATGGTTCCTACATCAACACTATTAAGTTAATAATTGTGAGCACTTTTTTTATCCCGCAAACTTCATCTGGAAATGAGCTTAATGTACAATAATTTCGAGTTAAAATTCTGCCTGCCAACTTTGTTTTGCAGCATAATGTTTTAAACCTGTTTTTGACCTAAGCTCTCAAATTTGTTGTACTTCCGCTTTCAGTTTCTACTTTATCCCATAGCATGCCGGGTAAGGTCACTTACTTTTAATCAGTTGGACTCATTAAGCATGCATTATTTAGGCTGTGTGTGAAATATTTCGACTGGAGAGTGTTTTCAAAAGCCGCTAAACCCACATGGAAAACTAGCAATCTCACCCAACCTCGTTCTCAGGACTTTTTCCCTGGGAACGATCCACTTCCATCCTTTCGGTGTCTACTTTGCTTACTTTCTCACACGCTTTCTATTTCTGCAGCTGGCAGTTCTAAACAGTTCTGTCCAGTTCTTAGGTAATCTTCCATGTGTAATTTCTATTTCTACAAAACGTTCCACTTCTTAGGTAATCTTAGGTTATCTCAGTTTCATTTGTAATTTCTATTTGTACAAAACGCGTTTGTATCTTGAATTTCCCAGTCATGGGCACTGTTATACAGTTGAACCTGGATATATATAGATTACTTCATGGTTGGTGATGGTTTTATTCACGAGTTGTGAAGAACACTTACTACATCTAGGCCTATTCATGTACTTCCGTCAAAACCAAACTCTTTCTTCCAAATTCACTTGCAAATTTACCTTAAATAGACAGATTCATTCGTACCATATGAGAAACTCTCATACCTTTCGTCGTTTGCCTTTCTGTCGGACTAACATCAAAAAATGTTCTGTTTTTTACCAAGGACCTAAGTTTTACAACTCTCGTAACGCGGGTATCGTCAATTCGACCTCTCCAGCTTCCTTTAAGAAATCACTTAAGGCATTTAATATTTGTAATAATTAGTAATTCTTAGATATGTGTCTACTTTTGCCTCAAATTGGTCTTGAAATATACTTTCCCTTTTAATTTTCTAATGGTAAAACTGGTAAAACTGTGTTAGCATCCGTCGCTGTTATTTCAATTTCAACTGTAACGTTATAATTGAGGAGGCCTATTTAACATAAGCTTCATAGTTTCCTTTAGGCCTCCTCGCCACTGTTACCATCATTCCTTCGTCTTTCCTTTTTCTTAATTTACTCGTTATCTTTATATTGTTGTCTGTGGTGTGACAAAATAAATAAATAAATAAATAAACAAATAAACAAATAAACTAGTTATAGCTATCGCTAAGTGCCAACGAAAAAAAAAAAAGAATGCGATTTCAGAAAATGTGTGAAGTCTTTGCACAATCTATACTTGCTTTAAGTCCAATTAACTGTCACTCGCGACTTTCAAATAGCAGGGCTTCGATTCAATCAATGACGAGAGTGTAAACAGTGGCAAGGTAGTCCGTGAAATTAATTCGTTGCTTTTGCGTTTTGCGCGAAAAAATTCGTCTACTAAAACTCGAGTTAAGTCACAAATGTGGCACGCTGGCCGATGAGCACGCGCTTCACTTCATGAGCTCACTAGCTTGATTTTGAACGCGATGGTCCAAATATAAACCGTAAAGAACAAGAGTCTAAACTGTGGCACGCTAGCCGGTTTAATGTACGAGTCTGTTCTCAGGTTTGCTGCCTTTAAATTTCAAGAGGTTTGTCTGACTCGACAGCTGATACGCTGGCCGATAACAACACACTGGTTCACTTTTGAGCTCGCCCGCTCGATTTTAGTAGAACGCGCTCGTTCAAATATAAACTCTTAAGAACACTCTACTAAACTGTACACAGTTCAAAAAAGCACACAAGCACATAAAACTCGTGTTTTTACTCGCCTAAAATGCCCTGGAACTTCGTACAAACCAACGACAGTCTTCCCTGCTAGCAAAGGTCTCTCACGACGGCCGAGTCGAACGGATGAACAACTTGATGACACGATGACGTCATACACCAAATCTCAAGCTCTGATTGGTTCTTGTGTTAGCTCTTTGTTACCTTACCTTACACATCGGTCGAGAGTTTTTTCGCCTGTACAATTCCTCGCGCATCGGCTCTACAATGCTGCCGCCTCGTCAGCCTCGCGTCTTCGCTCGGCTAACCTGCGATCAGGCTCTATTTTCGTTTCGCTCGGTGAAACATTCAGGCGGGACGGGCAAAACAAAAAATAGAGCGTGATACAATTCTTCTACGGAACGTCTACCGCCCACTTTTTTGATTGATTGACATTCAACAAAACAGCCAATCAAAATTTCTTCTGCCTGCACGATCCTCGGTATGCAAATTTCCCACAACGGCAATTCGCAAATGTCGGCAAAATAAGAAAATCATAGGCTACGATATATCTTCCAGGCACAAGCACTCAAATTTACACGATTGCTAACTTGAAAGTTCCGGTATTGTACATGGTTGCTCTGTCTGAGCTGAAACTGAACGAAAATCAAACACAACGAGGTTGTCATGTACCAAAATATGCTTCATACTTGAACATGTTGAATCCTTTCCCATTCAGGTGGTATCCGGAATTATTATTCAACAAATTGTCACTATGCCCATATATGGTAAGGAAGCCCTCAATATCTGTCATCCTACATGACAGATATCCTGCGATATGCGTAAATGACCATATTTGGAAGTGCACCGCAGATTTTCTTTCATTGCTTGTTTGGCGGCCATTTTGAAAAGCGAGGCAGTTTTAGCAGTGTTCTCCGTAAATTTTAACTCCCTGGAAGAAACTTTCCACGATTAAATGCTCTCAAAAAGTCAACAAGTATCTGCTTCAGCTCACAAAGATATCCAGAGGTTGACTTGGAATTTTCATAGTGAGAACTCAACCAAGAAAATGCTATTGCGAACGAAGCAGCACACTTGCTCACGGAAAGTTGTAAAGACTAAAGTTGAAAAGATTTTAATTCACAGAAAGAGGACTTATTCTCAGTAAGGTAGCAATATTTTTACCTTTGTCTTGTCATTTCCAAACATGAGTTTGTAAATAAGTCTTTTTAAGTGAACGGTAGTAAACTTCGATTTCTTGAAGTTCTGTTTTGATTTTTATTAAGTTTATGTGTTGCTAGCTTTTAGCGTTTTTATCATAGAGCCGTAGATTTTCTCGTTCTGAAAATGGTAGGCGATGGGAATTTGTTGAATAATAAAACAATTATCCTGCTCAATCTTGCGGAATATCCCCTGATTTAGCCAACTCGGCCTACGGCCTCGTCGGCTAAGTATCAGGTGATATTCCGCGCGATTTCGCAGGATAATTGTTAAATATTCTCTTCGCATTTGTCACCGATTTTCTGCGTAAAAAAACTTGGGCAATTAAGAGAAATACCTTCAGTTTCATTCTTTAGAATAAAGATATAAATAAAACCGTTTATAAACAAAGGAGTATTTGTGTAATTTAATTTAGTTCCAGAAGTGATAAATATTTGAGATTAGCAGCGAATTTTATCTCTAAACAGCAGCGAATTTTAAAACGAAGAACATTTATTATAAAACTAGTCAGATCCTTTGATGTCGATATCAGAGATCAATAAAACGGCATGAGTATTAAACAATGAATGAATAAACTGAAAATCATTATTGCGACTTGATTGCGGCTCTCGCCAAACATCAGTTTACCGGCGTAAAGTTTACCGAATTATCGGTTGACTTGTTGATCATTCTTGGCGAAAGATACTTGTTCGTCTGCTGTTCGTTTTGTTTCGTAAAACGCGGAAACAACCACTATTCTGTTCATGTTATCAATACTAGCTGAAAGCCGTGAAATGAAAATTCCGAGACACGATGCGATAAAACGGAATACATACTTCACTGTTGCTGTACTTCTCTGCTCCAGGTGAGAGACAGCTTGCGTCAAACCGAACGCTATTCTCAGGAGAGAAAGAAATGGTGACAATTCTCCTAGAACGACGAGAATTTATTAGAGCAACACATTTTACTTCGGCAGACTTGTTCTTTGGTTGTTCCTTGGCGATGGCGGTCGGATCGAAATTGTCAGCGAGTGTCGTAGACAACAGACCATTTTCATTATGACGTCGCACACGCAGGGGTTTCTGGTAGTTGTAGTAAAGACTGCGCTCAGGGTCGCTCAATCGCGGAAAAATTCAGACTAATCCAAAGACTTTCTCAAAGTCCTTTAAAATACAATTTTTTTTCTGGTTGGTTGGGCGGGGGGAGTGACATAAGCGACAAACCTGCTTTTACCCCACCAGGACACATCAAGAGACAACAATGTAAAAGTAAGGAAGCTTTATTTGGCAAGATTTTCGATTTTTTTTAATCGTTTCGCACTCGGTGCGTTACAAAACTTTTTAGCAGATGGCTTCTTAATTGTACGCTCGATTTTCGGATCGGTACTTTTACTTGCATCCTTAGGATGGAGTCTTTAAAGACATTTCTTTTAAAAGCTTGTTGCTACAAGGAAAAGACCTGAAGAATACTCGACGGCGGTTATAGAAGAAATTGGGTGAGTTTAATAGAGCAAAGAAATCCTTGTTCGAGAACAGACTGTAAACAGGATATTGTCAGTGTCATTTTTATTTCCAAGGACAACGATCGATTTTTAAGTATTTCTTCCACTTCAACCGTTGGTAAATTACATATTTGACTGTTGATTGACTTCGTAAGAATTTTTTAACTGAGTGAATCCACATTTACAATAGCTTTCTTGAAATGTTTAAGAAGCTTGCAGAAGTTTGGTATAAAACGGTGTCAAGTTAAGCGGAATTGTACTCTAAGCGTTGTGCTTTCCCAGGACAGCAAGTGCTATTCTGAATATTTTTTCATGCCTGAAGGTTTGTTTTCCCTTTTACTCTGTTTGTCTTTTCATGGAATTCGTATTAAAATTAAAATAAGCGATCTGATATTGCAATTGCATTTATTACAGTTAATATATAGATTTAGCCAAGCCTAAAAGCGGAGCCCCCCCCCCTTTTTGTTTTGTTTGTTTGTTTTGTTTTGTTTTGTTTTTTTGCTGGCAGTTATTAATTTGTGAAAATACTCTCACTCAAGTCGTTAAATAAAAAAAAAAAGAAAGAAAAAAGAAAAGAAAAAAAATTGGTATCGTCGCTGAGAACCGAACCCGGGATGTCTGCGTCTGAAGCCAGATATTAGTCCACTAGGCCATGAGCGCTCAATGACAATTTTCATGTTAATTTTAATACTTATTTCTTTCTTCGTGACAAGCTGCCTCTCAACATGAAAATGCTGGTGTTTTTCCTGTCAGAATGTGTTCGGAACGCCGTAAAAACCATGGTTGTGGGCAGAAAAAACCAAAAAGCACTAGCTCTGCTATATTTGGCGTCAAAACCGCTGCGAAAAGCTGCGAACTCAAGCGGTGTGCCGACCAAGTTCGAACAGAACCGACGAGGCAAATTTGAACTTTTCGCCTGAACTTTATCGCCTAATTTTTCGCCTAATTGAATTTTTCCCCTTCCACCAAAAAGACAACTGAGTATTCTTTTGAACTTTTTTTTTTCATTAACAAATTTGTTTTTGAATTTTGTTGTCTTTGCTTGCGCGGGTCAACATGCGGTTTCACGCCAAAACTACACGGGATTCAGCACAGGGTTGTATCCAGTGTATGAAGTGTATTGATGAGCCTGTGGTGCGGACGGACGGACGTACGGACGTACGTACGGACGGTCACGTGACTATGACGTCACTACCAAAATTTCTTGGCTTGATAGGTTACCAAATTTCCTTAGCAATGGAGCTCCGCTGACGCGCTAGCGAGCTGGCTCCGCTATTAAATCTTAATTGGCGAGAAAATGTTGTGCGTATAAACTTTCAAAATTTTGTCTTTGTAGGTTTTGTTAATTAAGTTTATGTCTTATTTCGCAAAATGGTGAAAATAATTCAAAAATATAGTAATGGAACTATTCTAGACTGAGTGTTGTTTCTCAAGCCAGTTTGCTTTCATTTGGTACTGCACATTGGGTTGTTTGAACGCAAAAAAATCGTTTGGTCGCCGCCGTCTCAGTGCGAATATAAACATAGCTTGCTTTTTCAGTTGACGGAATATTTCAATCATCTTTACATGTTTTGCGGTAACTTGTAGTAGTGAATGGTATTTCTCTTTTATTTTAATGATTTTAGAACTGCCGAATCACTCAAAGCGAAATATTGTTAAAATGTACATGCTTGTTTTGTTTTTATTAAATCTCAGAGCGAGTCGCTCAAAGCATTTCAATGGGTTCCTCGTTTTGTTTTGCACTATGCTAGGTATGAAATTTTTATTGCTTCGATCTCCATTTGGTTCTGTTATTTAAAAACAGTTCTAATAGTTCTATATCTCCTATCTCAGAAACTCCCTCCTCCCCTTCGATTCTTTTTTTCATGAGGGAAATTGTATTGGCACACGTTTTCCTGCTACACACTCCGTATCCAGAATTTGGGAAAAAAATTTTCCATTGAAATGTTCGTTAACAGCACCTCGCACCTAAAAAACTCCACGCTGAATTTCTTGAATTTGTGTAGCAATCGAGCACATAACTTTGTAAAACACCTGGTAGCTTGCCTTGGCCGACATGGCGCTTCTGCTGATTTTTTGACACTTTCCCTCGATCGCGCGACACTGGGCGCGATCTTTACTACAACCACCAGAAACCTTAGCGCGTGTGACGTCATAATGAAAATAGTCTATTTACTTCCGTTAACAGCTCTATTGTTAAAGGGCCAATTCAATTGCGAGATTCCCGCGGCCAAAATTTGGCCGCCGACTCGAACTCCTGTGAGAGATTGTATCAGGCCTTATTTTAGCGAGCGACCAACGTAAGAGAATATGAGAGCGATGCTAAAATTCGGCCTGATCGCAGGTTATCGCTCGGCTGCCTCGTTGGCAATAAGATATATTGATACGCTGACCTAAGAGCGGAGCTCCTCAAAACCCCTGCTGTAAGGAATCCTGTATTGTTTTATAACTTGATACGTAGTCTCTGAATAAAGTTCTAGATCACATAATACTAAACTGGCCGACAACCTAGTTCTACGATTTTGGATAAAATAATAAGCAAGTTATTAGTGGCTTACTCTTAATTTTTATCGGTATGAAACGGCATAAAAAAATGCGTTTAAACTTGAAATTAAAAAAGGTGCAAGCTTAAACTCGAAATAAAAAAAGGTAGTGTCAGTGAAATTTCAGTTTAGTTTCAGCCAATAAGATGGCCAATTCGAGGCCAATCTTCACATTCACAGCTCAAATTAAAGTGGAAATGCAGAGATAGAGTCACGCAATCGAGCTTTGCCAAGGGGTTTACTGAATCTCTTAACTCTTACAACATTTGCGGGAGCTGGCTAACCCTTTCCGCTTCTATAGCAAATGGTAAACAAGCACAAACCGCGTGCGCTGACTCGTTCGCGTCATTTTCGAGGGCGGCCGCGGGCGTTAATATTTGAAAGGTTTGAATTTCTTTTCGGCACAAATAGCAGGTTAATGTCCTAGACGGGATTTAAAACAAGTAAGAAGCAGGACTAAAAACTTTTTAGTTACCGAAACTCTCTGAAAGCTTTCTCTGACTTAAGGCGGTCTTCCACTTAAAAAATGAATTTTTTTGGGACAGACCTTTGTGGGAAACTTCTACCGTCATTTTATAGGGCTTCACGCCCTGACTTCAATATAAGTCTTTTCAGGTCACATGTCATGAGAGTCAATGGTTAACTAGCCTCTTAAGTTAGAAAAAGTGATGTTCATGGTAAAAACGTTAACTCACTAATGCACGATTGGAAAAGTATCAAACCAACTCTACTGTGTACATAAATAGCATGACTGGGCAATAAACCTCAAAAATTGGCCAGTTTTCCTTCATTCGATTTAAATTTATTTTCATTTTCCAGAACATGAGGTAACAGGAAATAATTATAGACAACGAATCACGTAATGAGACGTATTTCAAACCTACATACAGTTTTTAGGTTCATAACACCAAGAAAAAGGTGCTTTAATATTGACGAAAATTTCAGAACAATAGGTTAAAATGCAAGGGAGATATCATTTTTAAGAGTTCCTTTATTCCAAGAAATTCTGTAATTCGAGAAAAACGGTCTTAAAGATAAGGGAACAGATTCTAGACAGTTTATCCGTCTGTCATTATCCTAAAACTATTGTCAAATTCAAGTTGCCACACTAAAATACAGGCTGAATGGTAATTCCATGCAAAAGCCATCGTTTCTGTGAGATTTGGGTCATGTTTTGTCGGCTAAAACTTGGACCTCAGGACTCTCTCCTCAGTCAGGTTTTTCTCCACAGTAGTACTAGATGTCATTTCACGGAGAGGTGGGGGGGGGTAGTGTTCTTATTGAGGTTTGTTTTTTGGGCATTTCCTCGCATACGGCACCTGCGCCCGCGGTACGAGCGGCAGTCAAAACCGTGGTGTCCTGTCGGTGTTTTGCGAAATGCACGACGCACTGGGCTCTCGTTTCCGGTTACGGTTCAGAATGCTACAACTGAAAACTCCAGTATTTTGCGGTTTGTAAGCAAAAGCAAGAGCTTTTAGCGGCTGACGCATAGATTGAGTTGACTTTGCCGAAAAAAGTTTTCTTTTTCCTGTTGTTCTACCCATACACTTTTGCAATAAGGGATTTTGTGCGCTTGCAACAAAGGTAAACTAGTACGAAAACCGAAGCCGCTAGCGTTTGTTTTGTGTTGCTTGTGTTGAATTAAAAGTGTGCATCGTTTAAAGGGTATGAAGAGCGACAAGACGATGACTAAAACCTGAATTTATTCCTTATATCAGAAGAGTTGACTCGAGCTGCTGTACTTCCCACACGCCATCACGAGAGCTACAAAACAGCTAATTCCAATAAGAATTTTTGCGGTTTTGCATGATCTGGAAAACAGAGGTTGAAGTGACATTAGCATCGTTACAGGTTGAATGGCGTTACGAGTGCTTGTTGAGAAAGAAAAAATTATCACACTCTCCCATTTTCTGATTTAAGCCGTCCAAGTTTCGAAAGGCACGTTTATTACATAGCTAATGCAACTACAACCCAAGAAATAAGCTTAAACTAAACAGCCGGGTCATAAAATTGTTATTTGGTTTATGAAGAAAAACTTCGTCTCTTAGAGTCGCCTGTAGTTATCGAGGGTCTGGAAGGGTATTCTCGGGATCCGGGATTTGACCAAAATACAGTGCGGGATTCGGGAAAACGCAAAAGATCTTGCCGGGATTCGGGATTTGACTGCTACCAGGGAAGCGGGATTCCCCAAAATTTGAGCACGGGATGCGGGATTTTGTTGCCTGTCTGTCGGGAATTCGGGAAATCGTCACGACCCAAATAAACATTATAGCGGCAAACCAGGCGAACGCAAAATATCAATCGAAAGGGCCAATCTACATCTTAAATTTATCAGCTTTTGCAGAAATTAGTCTTTTTTAATGTATTTTTGGGAAAGAAAAAGTGGGATTCGGGATAGCGATGAAAAAAGTGCGGGATGCGGGATTCTCGTGAAAAAGGAGCAGGAATGCGGGATCAGGACCCCCCTTCCAGACCCTGGTTATCGGTTTTTCCTTTTTGCAACGAATCCGACGTAACGCAAAGTTTTATATTTCCAAATCTCTTTCGGTACTGCGGACTGGTGCAAAACCGCTGTGATCTGCATTTTGCTCTTTTAAAGTTACTTTCATTTCTCCATTTTGAATAAACTCCTCCTGCCTGAATCCTAGAGTTGTTCTCAAATTTGTTCCTTTTAATTATAACAATTTAATTCTTCTTGAAATTTCGTGAGAAATTACACATTTTCCTCTCTTTGCTCTCTGTCTGTAAAAGTCGATTGATTGCAAGTTTTAAAGGATATAACCTCACCTGGCGTGGAAATAGAAGCGAGAAAAAATAGACATATCAATATTTGCCTAAATAAACATTGTTCCTGCAATTACCGTTCCAATCCAAGTTAGTCAAGTGAATTATCAACTTAGAAAGACGGGCTAGGTAATAATTATTTTTACTTTCCGTGGTGAATAAAGCAAGCGAAAGTGTCGTTTCCACAGCGGTCCGCATGTTGTTTTCGCTTGGCCTGAATTTCAGGTGAGTTTTGCCTTTTGAGAAGAAAAGTTAATTTTCTGCGGCTTTTGACTACGAGCTTTTTGCTGTTACGATGACATATTATAAGGAAGCTCCAAATTCCAAAAAGGCCTTTTCATTCGTCTCCGGGTATGTGGAAAATTGTACAAACTTGCCTATTTCCAATTTGAAGAATCAGCTGTGTAGTGCAACCATACAACGGCTGTAGATCAAATTTGCCAAACATTCATGATGTGTCTCTGATCTGATGAACAGAACATTTCTTCCCTTACCGATAAGGCCAATCTCATTGAGATGCAACGACAATTTTGACAGCAGGCAATCACAGCTGCAGGCACAGCTCGAAGTTGGTGGGATTAAAACCAGACATGAAGTACACGATGAAAACAAGTATGAAGTGACCGAAGATCTTTACAAGGACAGAAGACGGATTGTGCCCGACGCTACTCAGAGCCGCTCAGTTAGCGGACATCCATATGATAAACGAGGCTAAGGAGAGTGAAAGGGAGGTGAGGTTTCTTGTGAAAAATAATAGTCAGTAGGACAAGAGGAAAAGTTTTACCACCTCCTTCGCATTCAAGTCCAGTTAGCGAAGTCTCTCGCCGCAGAAAAAAGTTTTGAATCGATCCTGGTTGCTCATCCAGTCCATATAATTGCATACAGTTGTGACTTTTAATAAACTGGAATAAGGCAAGCGTTAAATGTGAAGAAAACGCTGAAATAAAACCGTACTTCCACAGTATAAACTTCGCTGATCACGCAGAAATCGAAGCGAAGAGCATAAAATCTGCGTGACGTCAGGACACCACAGTTTTGCCCGCCTACTGAATTTTTTTTTTTGTGCAACAGTTTATTACATTCCTCGTCACTATTTTACACAGGTTTGGTGGCTACTATTTAATTAACAATTTCTTTGGATTACAATTTACTATTTGATTACATCCATTTTATTTACAGTTATTTGTCAATTACCATTACACATGAGGAAAAAAAAGGGTACACACACAACCAGAAAACGGAAAAGGGGAAAGGAAAAGAAGTATAGAGATAACAACAAGGAGCGGATCAAAGGAAAAAAAGAGAACTGTACAGAGGCTTAAGTATGGAGCGGGATTAGAGTTTTGGAGGAAGTCGGGTTAATACTAGAGAAGTTTTTCAACTTTAAACTGTAAAGTTAATTTATGAAAAAACTCATAACAATTTACTGATGTTTGTAGGGCTTTGCAGATGTAAAAGTAATGTTTGACTAGCAGCAGGAGGAGACGAATTTTTTCTTTAAGTGAAAAGACAGCTGAAGAGATGTCGATACTTGATTTAGAATCACATCATAAGGCGAGATGGTCAAAACAGTGCTATGGCGATTGTTGAACCACTGTAAAGAGGCGTCTAACAGTTTTAAAAATTCCGGACAATCTAAGAAGGTGTGCTTTATGGAGTCCAACTCATTGCACATCTCACATTTTTCATCATTTGCAATTCCAAAGATTTTTAGTTCTTTTTTGGTTACGAGGACACAGTGAAGTAATTTAAAAGAAAACTGCCGCAGCTTATCATATCGGAGGTAATTTTATAAGTACTAGCAACAGCAGATTCCCAAGAATTGGCAATGGCTGGATGGTTTTTCCCCCAAGAACTAATTGCGGTAGGCACGCAAGCAGAGCTTTCGATAAACAATTCATAATACTGTTTACAACGAAATTCATCGAAATTGATTAATTTATTTTCCGAGAGAAAGAAAGTGTTCTTCGTTGAAAGTTTATTCATTTGAGAATCGCCCTGTTCAGCAGATTTCTGTTTAAGAATACGTGGGATTGCTGAGATCCTCTGGTAGTACTGTAGAAAATTTGTTTCGATGTTGTATTTTTCTTTAAATTGATTGAAAGAGTCTCCTGAGTCAGATAGCAAGTCCTTAATAAAGAAGATCTTTTTGTCATACCAAGGTTTCCAAAATACCGGCTTCTTGTCAAAAAGAATCTCCTTATTGTTCCATAAGATAAAATCTCTTTTAAGAGGGGACTTATACTGACTACGTAGTTCATGAAAAAACCGGAGAAGTTCACGGTAAAAGCTAGGAAGTCGGTTATCCAAGTATTTAATGTCATAATTGCACTTAAGGAGGAAAGAAAGACCGCCGTGCTTCTCAAGGTAATGATTAGGAATTGCCTTCCAATTATCATTAGAGTCGGACAATATTCTTCCAAATTAAAATTTTCACTGTTTTCCGGGATCTTTTCCGAGGTTAAGAATATTTAAAATCGACGTTTCGATCAGTTTCACTGATCTTCTTCAGGCTGTTGTTAAAAATGACAATATGGCGGATTGTTTCTCATGTTCAGCTTGGTAACCGCACCAATAAATCGTGACTATTACACGACGTATGTGAAAAAAGGGCGGGAAAATGTAACGAGGCCTGTTGAGTAATTTTACATTTGTGATACTTCACTGACTATTACAGTCTCCCTCACGATCGAAGAAGGAGTTCAGGATTGATTTCCACGTTTCAACATGGTCAAAACTGTTAAGCACTTTCATTCCGCGGTGCTTCTGTCGCAGTGACTCAATTCCTTCGAGAACCTTCCTTTGTCTCAACCCTCTCTCTGTCGCTACGATTTTTGCGTTTGTCCAGTCAATACTTCTTTGGCACTCAATAGTGTGTCGTGCTAGGCCTCCATCTTCTTTGCCCATTCGTCTTTCGGCCGATAGACTGGACAAATGCAAAAATCGTAGCGACAGAGAGAGGGTTATGCGCCGATCAATTCGAAAGTTCAACATCCCCCCGGGCAACCCCCCGGGCATTTGAACTTTTGAAGATTGGCTTGTTCAAATTCCCTCCCCTCGGGGCAAAAAAGCCATTCAAATGCCCCACCAATTAGTACTGAACTACCTCTCCTCAAAGGCAAATTTCATCTTCAATCAAACACTTTACACGCCTTTCAGAGAAAGATACGCCGTAATGACACCTGAATACTTCTTTCAAAGACCCTTTTGAAAGAGTCATTTACTATCAAAGGCGATATTCTATCTTGTAAATCCGTCAAACCCTGAAAAAACTCACTGGTGTATTACGTCAGAACAAGAGATAAATCCGGTTCAAATTTCCCCCCCCCTTCCAACCCAACGTTCAAATTCCCCCCTTCCCGGGCACGATGCACAGTCAAATGCCCAGGGTATGCCCGGGGGGGGATGTTGAAGTTTCGAATTGATCGGTGCATTATTTAAAAGTTCCTTCATCATTCTGACTTCTGACTTGCCTGAATGCCGCCACATCTTCCACGTCGACAAAACAGTACTTCAATGTTCTCAGTACAATTTTATCTCGACGAGATTTCGTTCTTTTTGCTGTCCTCTCAGTGACGAAGTCTTTTAACTATCTTAATCTTGCTTTGTAAATATGTTACGGGCGAAAAAACAAAACAATAAAAATAAAGCCGTGAAGTTTTCATTCAGCGACTGCAGTTCACACTGAAGACGAGCAACGATTTTCAAAAGCCAATGAAATTCGCGCGTTTATTCCTTTGACGCACGTCCATCAAATCAATTAACCTGTTCAACGTTTTGACTTGAAAATGTTTTCCTTTTCCTCCGATTAAAGACATATAATAAACATCTTATTAGCCTCAAGTTCGCGGTCCGTACTGTCAGTTACGGATCCTCTTCTTCCCCGCTAGATTTATGGCCCAAGCACGAAGCGGTCCTCAGCAGTCTGCATGCTTTTAATTCGCTTTATTGTCTGCATTTCAGGCGAGTTTTCTGTGGCTTTAATTTTGACTACCAGCTTTTGCAATTATCTTTCCCTCGCAGTCGGACTTACCCAAGTTAAAATCCTCAAACGACAGATTTTTTGGCCAAGTTATTTACCTTTGAAAAAGGTGAAAGCTATAGCACCGCTACGACAAAAATATAAGCTTATCTGACACAATTTATGTCTTCCATACGAGGGCTTGAGAAGACTCAGGTCCCCTCTGAAACAAGGAGTACGTCCTCGAACTAGGATTTCTTCCCTTCAAGCTCTCCAATTTCTTCTGTATGCGCCGTTGAGTTTAAAGCAATCCTTCAGGTCTTTTCCTTTTCATGTAGAACTATTACAAGGAACGTTTTCATTCCCGGTATGTCAAGTTGCTGTCATGAAAATAGAGCGTGTTGAGAAGTGAGTATCCATTCTTTCTCAAACTCATTATTAATTTATAAAGAGAAAACAAAGGAAATCACTACCGTGACGGCGGTTTGGAAACCGGATCTTAATTAGCATAAAATTTTGCAAACTTTTGCTTTGAATTTCTCCAACAATTATGAATGGTTTGAGAAGCCATATCAAAAACTCGAAAGAGTGTTTCATCAGGTATCCAAACTCCTCGAACTGGGTGTTTGGATATCCTGATGAAACACTCTTTCTCGTGTTTGATATATTACGTAATAACTTGTGGGGAGCAGTCATTTCCAAGAAAACATCGTAATTGTGCTAAAATATCCATGGAAGTACATCCTTTTTACTTACGCCTTAAAAAGGTGGTTTAGACTTAAGCGTTTATAGTTCGAGCGCAGTCCGCCATTTTTCACCAATATGTAAACGCGCGAGTATTCAGACACTTCGAACATCTTACATGAAGTGTGGTACACGGTACGTCGTACGGTCACGTGACAACATGACCATGAAGATTGACTCGCATGGATATTTAACGATTATTCTACTCGGGCTTGCTGGATATCGAATGATAGATAACCAACGAGGCGCGTAGCGCCGAGTTGGTTATAATCATTCGATATCCAGCAAGCCCGAGTAGAATAATTGTTTTGTTAAAAACTTAACCGCTATAATTGTTATAAAATTAAGAAAGAAAGAAGAAACATGAGAAAAGAGATAAAAAGGGAACAGGAATAGGTCACATGATTGAACGAAAAAGGCGCCAAAACCTTGCGAAGTGTTACAGCGTTTATTTCCAAAACTGAATGAATCAATGAAACTGCTCCGAAGTGAAGGAAGTGGCCCAAGTTTTGGGGAAAAAATCTTCTAATTTTTGGCTCTGAAATGTGGTACGTGTTTGATTTTTCTTGAAACATGTACATTGTTGTAATCATCGTTCAAAGCGGACTGAAGTTGTACGATTTCAACATATGCGGGAGTTGAACCGAACAAGTTTGTAGTCGGCCGTTCGCACAACGGCGCCATCATGTGCCTGTTTGATTGAACTGAAGACAGAATTTGAACTTGAACAGGTAATTTCTATGCAGCTTAGAAACAAAATTACTGTAGTGAGGAACGTCAGAATTCACCATCTTAGTTTGTTAAACGCAAAGCACAAAACGCAGTTGTTCTCGGTTTTGAGGTTGCGGACGGAATGGTAAAAACAACACTCAAACAACTGGAAAAGCAATTCAACTCGATTCTTTTACACGGCATCGGATTTTTATCTAAACATCTGGAGCTTCTGGAACTTACACAGACTGGCTACAACGAGTGTAGGTAAACCAGTGTCAGTTTTGCTTGGTAAAGCCGTAGTACTTGTTCAGTACTTGCTTATTTTGCTTCTTGATTTTCGTTCTGACTCGATATTAATGTGTGACAGTTTTTATTAAATGCTTCTGTTCAATTTTACTGTGTTTGATTTCTTGTCGTGTCTTGATATTTCGGAGTGGAAAACATTGTTCGTTCCTGGCAAAACCTACCGTTTGTAAAATTTTAATGATCGAGGTGACGATGAAAGAAAGTATTTGTAAACGCAACGCTAAATGCTTTTAAAATTTCCATTTCTACTCAGTTTCTGGTCGTTCTACGAAATCAGGCACTCCAGAACAATTTTGATTTGTGTCTCAGTGACGCTTTTGGAATTTCTGCTTAATTTAAATTCACTGCCAAGTGATTTTTCTCGTCCATTTTTCTCGTCAGGTTGCTTGCGGGAAGAAAACTTTTAGCTCACTTTGTTGTTGAGTGTTCATTGACCATATTTGTGGACAAATATATATATTTATTATATACACAAGAGTGTTTTAGTGGAAAATAGACCACTCGTAAAGTTCATACGAAACTACATCCGGGACTTGAGTGGCGTATTTTCCATATCCTCACTAGTGAGGATATCGATGACGTCATTTACACTTTTGTTTGTGCAAAAACACTCTTGTCTACATAATAAAAAGAAAACTACACGGAGGCTTGGAGATATGAATTTTATTTTCTCGTGGTAGAAAACAATATTTTACTCACTCGCTGCGCTCGTCACTGCACCGGTTTTGATAACAATCAAAATGTTAAGTTGGAGTATAGTAATTTCAAATTAAACTGTACTTAAGAATTCTATCAAGTAATTGCTTTTGCCTTTAGACATTGTACTAAGGAAACCAAAAAAAAACAGTTTACAACTTAATTCACTGCAAATCGCTCTTCTAACACGCCTTGTGAAAATTATAAAGCTGAAGCCCTTTAAAAACGTCTTCAAAACAAACGTTAAACTACCGTAACTTATTCGGGACTTACCGATGTTTTGAAAAACAGATCAAACCACTCAATCCCGTCTACGGTGAAGGACAATTTCCATTCAGATGAAAAGTTTATGTCACTCAACCCGACTCTTTCGCGTCAAGAGTCGTATTTTTCCGACTGGAGTCGGGAGACATTGAACCACTTGTGACGTCATCATTTCTGACGACACCGGATTGTTTTGATAAGCAGCTAACACAGAAGGGAGAGATCAATCCATACGCGTGCCCATTTTGAATATCGACCAAATTCTGGCAGAGCTGTACCAGAAAAAACCGTGTCCAATTTTGGGTGCAAAATTGGTGGTAAAATAGGCCAAGTCACCTAGTTGATCAATGTTCCATTTCCAGGTTTTTTAAAGGGCGGAGGCCAAAACTTTTTCTGTGGATAGAAAGGAGATAAAGGGTAGAACATAAAGAGCAAAGAAGGAGAGAAAAAAGGAAAGCAAAATTAAAGAAGCGAGAAACAAATTGGAAATGAATCACCAGAAAAAAGAGAAAAAAAAAGTCCCAAATTTTGCCTTTTGCGCATGCGTGAAAGCAAAATATTGTACAATTTACAACGGAAGCTAGTTTAAAATATAGCTAGATTGTAAGAAAACACCTTTGTAGCAAAGTTTAGTGGAATTTAGTAACATAAGGCTCAAAAAACCGCTTTAACGGTAAAAATGCGCATTTTAAGGAAAAAGTCTGACGGGAAAGGGTTAACAATAATATACAACAACAGCGAATCGTAGTTAACTGGCCATTTTTCTGCATGCGTACACGAAGCTGAAACTGAGATGAATGAACTGGAGGCGCCCAAGCTGCATTTTTTTTGCTTTCAGTCTCAACAGGTGTTGCAGCAGTTTTCATTTCTCACGTCGTACATGTATTGCGGTTAGTCTTCCCACTCAGTTTAACGAATTAACGCTTCTTTGACTCTTTGATTTGTCCACCGACGAAATGTTTGTACTGTAGTCGTAACCTCGAAATGTTTACAGGGCACGCGGTCGTTCTGGGCTTCTCAGTTGTTTAGAGCCACATTTTTTGCATCTTTTTCCTCTTTGTATAACGGAGCAAACTTGTATTTAGGAAATTGCAATTCTGCTTTTTTTCAAAAGTCGCACAGCGACTCCAGCGAAGCAATAAACAATCTGCAGTGGCAGGAAAAACCGATACGATTTTCTGGCTTCACCAGTGAAAATTTACGTATCAGGTTTCTGATTGGACATACGATGTTTTTTCACTAGTGAAATAAATAAAATCGTATGTGCAATATAATTGCTTCATGTCAGTGAAAGACGAGTTTTGCATCACTGCTTTAGAATGAGTAAATCTCAATACTTATATAACAAATATGTTGGACCGGCAGTATTAGACGCGTTTCTGCTAAAATGCAAATAATTACCTAACATAAGAGTCATGCCAACAAGAAACGCTGAGAGTTTAATGATTTTTACGGAGGAAGCTGATATGTGAACTTGCTGAAGGTGAGTTCAACTCTTTACGGTAACCGTTCGTCTCTTTTCTGTGTTATTTCAACAAGGCTTAGAGTCAGTGTTTTTTGGCTCCGACTTTGGACACTTTGTCTTACCAGATTCAATAGGTTTGACAGTTATTAAACTTTGGACATGTGTGGAGGATCGAAAGAGAGAGTTGGGTCCGAAATTTGTGAAGGGCATTTTATTAATCTTTTAGGTAAATTGACATACGAAAACGTTTATTCACCGAGGCCTGTTGGTTCTGATTAGTAGAAGCGCTTTCTTAAATGATTTCAGCTTCCTTGAAGTTTGTTAGCCGATCGATATATTGCTTGACTGCTAGCGCGAATTGCGATATTGTCATGTATTGGAGCGGTTCAATGGTGACAACGTAAGGTCCAGTTTCTTCGTTTCGATGGCCGAGCAAAGTGAATTTGAGGCACCGCATGAAGTAACTTCTGTTAAGGATGAAGTCCGGAATAATTTTTAACACGTTTAACTGAGCTGAGGCCACCTGGCAAATTGGCATAAAGCAAACATATCCTCCAGCATCACTCAAGCACAATATTGATTTCATTACTTTATTTATTTTGCTTGGTAACTGACGTCTTTACTGATGCGTGGTCCGTTATACTGTTTTGAAACGGTTGAATCTCGGCTTGCGTTTCATCGGGTTATAAGTGATTTCTAGCAGTATGATGCCTGTTGTGCTGTGTGCTCTTATCGAGGTTAAGAATGCAAGTTTCATTTTCGAAAGAATGACAACTTTTACTTAATGCAACGCTGATATCAAAGGCTAAAGTGATTTCGTCAGTATTTTTGCTGTAGATCCTTGAAAACAGCGCTTTTTCCTCAGTGGACTGAAGCCGGGTTACCGAGCTTTAAAGTCGCACGATCAGATGGAGGGCAAAGAATTGGATTTATCAACTGAGTTAAAAAGGGAAATTCGGCACCGTAAAGAAACTCAAAAGCTGATGGTTCGAACGTTAGTCCTTTGTCAAAGCAAACTGACCAACTTCTGAATTGAGTCAATTGTGGGTTGTATGTGGAGGGTGGTTGAATAAGGTAACACGGAGAGCTGTAATCTTCAGGGCAAAAATTTACCTTTCAAAACGGCACTCTGAATCCCCGCGGAATCAACGAACGCTTATTATTCAACTAATTTTTTCTGGTTTTTCACTTTGCCATGTTTCCACCAACAGCGTAGCTCCACCGTTTCACTATAAAACGACAATAAATTCCTTTATTCGCTCCGGAAGAAGAGCTATCGCTCGAAAAGTCAGCGTTTAAATTTTTTCACAATGTCAAATTTACCCTACAGATTCAGTTGATAAATATCCAAATATTTGTGTTTCACTTCCCTACCGACGCAGCATGGAACACAGTTTCTTCTCACAGCAGATGGAGGACCCTGGGGTGGGACTGTCATCTAGGATGCGCTGCTCACGTGAAACTGTTTAGAAAGGAAACTAAAAGTAAACAGGCACATTTTTTTTCAACAAATCAACAGGAGTTGGATGAATATTTTGACAGCAGAAAGGAAATTACATCAAATACCTTCTACTCATACAGGTTTCAGACATCACTACCATAAATCTTAATCTTATTCACTAATATCATGACAGTTACCGACATAACCATAACAGTAGGCATCTTAAATTGGCAAAAGACAGGAAGGTTTTTTTAATAGCGGAGCCCGCGCTCGCGCCAACGGAGCACCATCGCTAAGAAAATCTGGTAACCTATCATGCCAAGAAATTTTGGTGGTGACGTAATAGTCACGTGACCGTCCGTCTGTCCGCACCACAGGGTCACCAATATGCGGTGGCATACACTTGAGATAACCCTGTGCTTTTTGGCGCGAAATCGCACGGTGAACCGCGTTTTAGCAAGACAACAAAAGGCCACGAAAGTCAAAAACAATTTTATTAATGGAAAGAAAAAGTTCAAAAGAATACTCAGTTATCTTTTTGGTGGAAGGCAAAAGTTCAAGTTACGAATTTGCCTTCGAGGACTTCATCTTTGTTGTCGGTTCTACTGCGAACTCGGTCGGCACAACGCTTGAGTTCGCAGCATTTCGTAGCGGTTCCGACGCCAAATATAACAGAGCTAGTGCCTTCTGGTTTTTTCTCTCCACAACTATGCTTTTGCCGCGGTCCGAACACATTTTCCCAGAAAAAAACACCAGCATTTTCACGTCGATAAGCATCTTGTCACGGGAAAAGAAATAACTTGTAAAATTAAATTCAACAAGTAATGTTAGCGCTCGTGGCCGAGTGGAATAAATGCAGGTCTGCGACGCCGGGTGTGATGCTTAGCTGGGACATAAATTATTTCTTTTCCTTTTTCTTTTTCTGTTTTTCAATTAAACAACTTGAATGAAACAAATTAATACGTACCAGCAAAGAAAAAAAAAGAAAAATGTGGAGCTCCATTTTTAGGCTTGGCTAGTAAATTTATATATTAGCAAATTAACTGGTATGCTTAAAAACAAGGAGGGCGCATTCATTACTGGACGCGGAGGAGCACCATGGGCAAGCAAATCTGGTAACCTATCGATGCGAGAAATTTTGGTTCAGCGTCACCTGTCCGTATGTAGGGGGTGGGCGAGGGGAGTCCCAAGGCAATCCGACGGGAAGAGGAGAATGACATCTTTTCTTGGCAGGAAATCGCGCAGTGCTTTTAGGCAACCAGCGTTTTTCTTGGCGGGAAATCGCATGACCATCGTCGCTTTTGAAAAAACAGGTTTCTTTAAAAGCTTAATCTTATTTAGCCAAACGATTGTTCAACAGTATTGAAGTTTTCAACTTGAGAAAAATAGCTAATATCTTTAAATGGAAGTAAAATGTTCAAAAGAATACTCAGTTGTCTTTTTGATGGACGGCGAAAAGTACAAGTCACGAAATTTGCCTTCGAGGACTTCATCATTGTTGTGTTCTGCTGCGAAGCAGAAACACTTAGTAAATCGAAAAGTTGTGAACCATAACTGTAACAAAAGAGAAATCGAAACCAATCAATGCGAAGGACTGACATCATCGGAACTTCGTACGGAAGCGAGAACTGAGCTGAACTCAGTCAGCATATCGCTTGAGTTCGCAGCATTTGGCAGCGGTCCTGACGCCAAATATAGCAGAGCCAGTGCCTTTTGGTTTTTTTTTTCTGTCCACAACCATAGTTTTTGCGGCAGTCCGAACGCATTTTCCAGGGAAAAACACCCATGTTTATCTCGATCGAGCCACGACCGATAAACTTGTCACGTGAAAAGAGATCAGTACTAGATCAGTCCTAAGACCTTGACTTCGCTGACGATCTGGTTTTGCTGAGTCAAAAGATTGCATACACGACTGAGACAGAAGCTAGAGGCTCTTTAGGAGCAGGCTTCCAGGGTTAGGCTCAAAGTGAATGCATCCAAGACCAAGGAGATGGAGACTCGGTCCCCGCCAAACGCGGGAGACATCACTTGACAAGGTGAGGCCCTAGAGCAGGTCACGGCCTTCACGTACCTTGGTAGCCAGGTGCAGGAAGGCGCAAGTTCCCTTCTGCATTAATTCTGAGAACCGTCTGAAGATCCAAGGGTATCTCCCTGTGAACAAAGGTGAGGATCTTCAATTCCTACGTCAAGACCTTCCTCCTGTATGTGGGTCTGAGACTTAGAGGCTGGCTGAGAGGATCATCGCAAAACTTCAGGCCTTTATCAAACACAGTCTCCGGTACATCGTGGGAATCTGGTGGCCAAGGAGGATCTCGATTGAGGACTTGTGGCAGTGTATCAATCAAGAGAGGATTGAAGTCACCATCCGGAGAAGGAAATGGGGGTGGATCGGCCTGGAAACCAGTCACCAACATCACTCGCCGTCCTTTGAGTGGTAGCCTCAAGGGGCTAGAAGGAAGGGCAGACCAGGAAGGGCAGACCCAAATGGTCGCGGAGAAGAAAAATGCAGAACGAATACGAGATATCATGGAATGCGGTGAAACGGACATTGACAGCACAAAATCGAGTCCGCTGGAATGCTCTGGTCGGAGGGAAGAGAAATAAGTCAGGTAAGTCATACCAGTTTGGTGGACGCAAAATTGGAAAAATAAAGGTCGATCATCTTTAAAATCGTCATCCTGTATGTCTAACATGTCTCCAGTTGACCCCGTGACTTCTCACAGGATCGAAACCTTCGTCCTCGGTCCTAAGGGGTTTAATATTGCTTTCCAGGCATGCTACCTTCATTAACACTTTGGTTTGCACTTTACCGTACGCCTGGTCTACCGGTCCACAGTCAGCATTTCATTTCTAGTCCGCATCTTACCCCTGGTCCGCACTCCGCATTCCGCATTCCGCAGTCTGCGTCTTACACAGACCGTTATTTGCATTCCTTAATCAATCAAGCACTTATGGGTCAGCTATCAATCATGGAATGCAGCAAATTGAAAGGTAGAGAATGGTAAAAGCCTGAATGTTTCTTACAGACGGGGTTTGACTAGTTATGCTTAATTACGTTTATGTTTGTGGATGGACTGTATCGGCTGTGTACAATTGTTATGGCACCGGTTCGACCGGCAGCCGGCATTGGTTTCCGGGAAGTTTGCTTTTGCGCTACGTATCCATCTTCTGGCACACATCCAAAAGACCGAATTTAACAAAGCAAAACTCACTTCTCTCCGATTTTTTGTTTATTGGCGTATTTACAAAATGTTATGAACGTTGTTCACTCCGACCGAGCTTGCTTCATTGAAGTCAGTGTACTTGAGCTCAGCGCGAATGGCGACAATCATGTTTATATCGATGTCTAGTGTTTGAGACAAAAATTAAAATGCCAGTCTAGGCCGTCACTCAAGCATTCAGCAGAAGTCTCTACACTGTATAAGCAGTGCTCTGCTCATCAGTAGACCATAGAAACAAGTTCCATTGCCCCGCATCAAATCCTAATAACTGCCGGCTACAGCATCCATTTCTGTGCTATCCCGGGAACAGCGGAAGCATGTCAAGCATATTCTATGTATTGCTATCTCTTTGTCCTGTTCCATGCACCGTTCATGATCCTGCTGGGATTTCATCACCTAAAATCGCTCAGGTGTCGTATAGCTCTTACGAGCTGTTCAATTCAAACAAAGCAGTAGGAGCAACAGCACAGTTTCGAAAGGGGCTAATTAACACATTTAACTGGACACAATGTCAACAAACGGTTCCAAACCTCACTGATACCCGTTTTAAGGAAACATGGCACTTAATTACACAAAGACGGTCATTGCAACGACAAATCTTTTAACATCCTTTCTTAAAATCGCATACATTAGCTGCCTTAGATAAAATAATGTTGCCATTGTTAGAAGTCGTGCAGGCCTGTCGCTCCTTGCTTCCTGCTGCTCATTGTTGTTTCTGTGAAGTCAGTGAACCACAGCTACAGTGCCACACATGATAATTCCTGCTAGGTGCGACTCTCAACAATGTTGAATATAAAGTGTTCCGTTCAATTGGAGAAACAAACGCGCGTGAGAGGTGACGGGAAGGAGAAAAGACAAAGGATAGACGTGTGTCTCAACTCTTTTGCTCCTATCCCGTGCACCGTGGCTTTGGAGTTCTGCTCTCTAATTTCTGGTACATTGGCTCGTTATCTATCCTTCTTGTATCTATCACAACTTGAAAAAGAGAGACGACTGGGAATTGGGACGAAGCAGCCCTTGGTCCTGAATTATAACCCCTGAGTAAAAACTTCTATGAAATAATATAATGGAACTCTACAAAAGCATATACATTGACCCCGGTTATGCATATGCAAATTCAGTGTGACTGGTCTTGCCGGTTTTAACAAACTGTTCAAAAGAAACGAGAGAAGTGCTCTGCGGTCAGAAATGACTTATAAGGTTTAGGCAATATTATAAACACAGGACTTGGCCTCCTCTATTTTTTATGCTTCAATCAACCGCAACCTGTTAAAAGGTAGTTTGCCTTTCCATCATGGCACAGGATACTTATGGCCACTGTTGAGATGAAGGCCTAATTTGTATTAAGCTGGTGCATTCACTGATTACAGGACTGATCATGTGCAGCTTATTCTCAGACATCTTACGGGTGACACAAGAAGAGCTTACCAGCATTAAATAAGGTTCTTATATTCCAAAACCCAATTCTAGCCTTGGTTTTGGTGCTCAGGGCTCTCACTGTCGTGGTAACAGCATCCGTTCGTATTTCGCTATTGCCAGTCGTGCTTTTCCATGAGGCGGCTGAGTCCCCTCCCAACTAGTACGTCTAGTTCGTCAAGGTCTCTTGCTTTCGTCTCCTTGACAGATGCGCGTTCCATAGGGTGAGGTTTTCAACCTCATGCGCAACCCTCAGCCTGGAAGGACCATGTAGATGGCTGAACTTAGTGATGGTCCCATCCTGATGGCCTGATCTGCAAAGTTGAACCTGTCATATGTGAAACTGAAACAGGAACTGGAAAATAGACAGTGAACTGAAAAACTTAACGCGCTTTACAGACACTTTACAGCCAATGACAAGGTGAGTTAAGTAAAAACATTACATGAGAAGAGATATTGATTCTGTCGTCACACAGTAGTGGCAAAAGTGTAACGTCATTCTTATAGTAACGTTGTCTACCAATACTAAGAACGTGACCCAAATTCTATGGACGCCAAGGAAACAATGTAACCTCTGATCCGCAGACCGATGACGAATTATAAGGGCAGTCCCTGTCATGGCAGAGTAAGTATTAAGTGACAAATCAATTGTTATTTTAAAAAAAAGAGACCACATTATTCGGTAAACTGGAGGAAGCGGGTAGTCAGAGGCGGTAAATGGCGACTTTTTTATTTCGGCTTCTTAGAGTCGATTTCTCGCTCAAATTTAACATGCAGATACCCCTCTGTTTTCATTACAAGGGTTACGTCATCGCAATCGGGGATTGCCCTACTGTGGCTTTGGCTATTCAAATAATAGTAACTGAACCAATCAGCACAAGCTGCGTGGGAAGTGTGCGTCAGTATATATAATAGCAAACTGTATGGAATTGATATCAAAGGTGATATGGTAATATTCTGATTTGATTTCTCAATATGGCGACGGGGTTAAGTGTATTGCGAAATGGAAAACTATCTCAATTTGCAAGAAAGGAGAAAAGTGAGGAAGAAATAACCAATTTTACACTGCGAAAAGTGTAACAAAACTGCAATACTACCTTCCGTACGTTGTTAGTTGAGTCAAGAGTGAAACGAGTGATGCGAACCTGGACGATTCAGTGGGTATGACGAAGATTTCGCAATCCGATTTGGTTTGCTCTTGGGAGCACCACATGTCTCTACAGCAACACTGTGTGCAAGGCTTGTGTTTTAGCCATCAAGGCTGTACAAATACGTAAATACGTTTGACTGACTGGTCCAGCTAGATTGCCTTTAATCGGCGCGAAAATTCAAGTTTAAGTCGTAAAAGATCGCCATTAATCCTTCGCCATCATGACTAATCAGAAGGAACAAATGTTTCGCAATTCATTTCTTGTAATAACACGACACAACCCGAACCATTCATGTCGTCTTACTGATGAGATGTTTAGGTGTCGAAATTTGTATTTCTACGACATTTCAGCATGGAAGGAGGATCATTCGGTAACGAGGTAAGAGACTCACGGTTTCTACAGTCAAGCATCTACAAGCAGTTCCGTATTGAAAATCTTTCATGATTCTTATATGCAGTGAAATAATTTTTATACTCTGTCTCGGTTGCTTTGTTGCTATCTTATTCTTGTTACATTGTAGACATTGTACTTTAATGATTTCATCTGAAATAACCAGTATACTGATATAAGATAGATGTAACTCAGCTACGCAAACTGATTGCAGCTTCACGTTCGCTTTGTCGCTATTCAACGAGCTCAACGGGTACGAGCATAAAAAGGTGGGAAATGGCGAGTCACTAACTTTTTACATCAGCGATCATATATATTAGGAATTTTTCTAATGAAACGTCAGTTCGATGCCCTTACCTGGAGATATCGCAAAATAGATAGCGAGATTCTGTAATAAAAGCAGACAACTGCCATGACCTTTAAGGAGACTCTAAGGCGGTAAAGTTTATCGTCATCTTTTTGTAACCTAATTAGGAATATATCGAGCTACTAACATTTACAACCATAAGCGGCCTTGTATCGTATAATCCGAGCTTTTGTGGGACCAGAATGAAGAACAGGATACCTCACCTGGCCTCACCTATATGCCTGTGTTTCCAAGGGAATGCTTATAAGTGAATGAAAAAGTGAAACAAAAATGTCAAAAGCACGTGCTAAGTGCAATCGAAGGTAAAGGAATTGTTTTAAACGGGTAAGTTCTTTCAAAAAATTATAGGTTCTTAGTACTGGTACTTGGTTTATGTTAAGATAGTCTTAATCAAAACTGTGCTTTCTCAGTTGACATTTCTCGATCACTGAGTTGACTTCAAAATCTGAATCTTTTTAAACATTTTAATTAACTTCAGCTGATTATCAAGTCGTCGTTGTACTATCTTATCAGTCGGCTGTGGCTACTAGCATGACTAGGTTTCAAGAAAGTGATTGAAAGCACTAACATTTACAGATTGTGGCAAGCTTATCAGTCACTGGCCGTTGCTCTACAGTTCGAGGGCCCCCAAAATCATAGCAAGTCGTTTTGGAACATCACGGCTATGTTCACCGGCTGACTCCTTTTCAGATTACCACTGCAAAATGTGTGTTAACACGATCAGTTGATTTTACCAAATACCAAGTACAAATACACTACGATTTTTCAAGGAATGGAGCAACAAACTCATTCATTATGATATATAGTCAAGTCAAATTAAGTTCAATTAAGTACTAGACTTTAAAAATGAAAACACAAAGAAATATATAATACACAAATTTATTCGACAGGAGGTTACTCAAACT
Organism: Siderastrea radians; assembly: GCA_964017195.1. NCBI lineage: Eukaryota > Metazoa > Cnidaria > Anthozoa > Scleractinia > Rhizangiidae > Siderastrea > Siderastrea radians. The sequence continues at coordinate 27,728,119 of OZ024889.1, forward strand.
TTGGAAATGCTTTGAATAGTATACTTTCAAATGAATATGGTTGTTGAAGTTTTTCATGCACGTTTCTTTTCAGTTAGTCTTTTTTTCTTAATTTCTTGCCTACAAGATATGTAAATCCCCGACTGTCTCGGTTGTTCGATTTTCATTACGCCGCATGATCTCGCTGCAGATATGCAGGCTGGAACACTTGGAAACGCGTGTTCTTCCTTGTTCCTCTCAACAGTTACATATCCATTTTCTTTAAGTGTAGAAACAGGATACTTTTTTTGGCTTTGAAGACAGAGGAAAGGGGTGTAGGTTTACAAAATTTCAAGTGTTGACCCAGGTTTGTGGCTGTGTTGCGTGACCTTTCGGATTGGCCGCATTTAAAAGATGCAATTTTTCCGTTAAACGCACGTTACCAAGAAACCATTGTATTGCGCACTTTTAAACACTAAAGTCTAAACAGCAATAAACAAACTGTAAAGATCCAGTGTAAAGTACCTGACACTGTTTAGGAATAGTTATGGTAAGTTCACTAGTGATATCACTTTTAAACATCCTATTACATGACTTACTATGTTGAGTACATAGAACCTCGAAATATAAACAAACTTAATTTGGACACAACGACAAATCTTGCGGATTACAATTTTTTATCTAACGGGCATCAGTTAAAACGAAATATATTAAACGTGTCAAATTTTAGCATCGAGTACACTTTAGCCTGTAAAATTTTGATTGCATGTACTAAGGAAGAAACTGAATGTGTTTGGAATATTTGAAACAGAAATACACGCACTGAATACATTCACTGATTCTGCAGTGCTATTGGTTGACTGAGTTGATCACAAGATAACTAGATTCATGTAGATTGATGTGGTCACTACATAGCCACGTAGAGATATAGCCTCGCTCGGTTGTAGCTTCACAACAATAAAGCTGTAAAAAGTAACCTGCATGAAGAAAAAATTTTGAAACTCAAGACCATTAGCGTTGTGTTTAAAACTAACTATATATCAAGGCTGGGATTGTTTTGTTTTGGTTGCTTTGATATTGGAAAATTGGGGGTTTTCTGTTCACTTCGAATTATTCAAAACAAAGCTGTTATCTATAAATGAAGGGGATGATGCTACTTACAACTAATTTTTAAAACTCCTTGAATGCTTGTTACTTACAACTGATTTTGAACGCTTTTTTAAATTCATTTGGCATCATTGCACCGCTATACCACTTTAAGATGCTTCAGGTTCTACTCCCAATACTGACACTGACTGATCTAATTTGGCATTGGATAATATTTTTACTTTCTAGCCGCTCATTCCCTTGGATACATTTCTTAGTTGTCTTCGCTGTTTTTACATTGTCGGTAACTTTCTGAACTTTTCTGAGATGATTTTCATTGGTATACATGGTGTATAGGTAGCAGACATGTCCAGATTCATGCTTGTTTATTAGACGTTTCTAGCTCCTGAGCAATTAATGAGTAATAAATACTGTAGAACAATTTCTGGCTTTTTAAGTTAGTACTCTTCAGAACAAGGATATCGAGAAGATAATTTTCAGACAATTACAAGACAGTAAATGCGTTCGCCATGTTAGTGTCCCTCCAGTGAGGGTACCAACGTCTTGATGGTGGCCATTAAAGTCAGTAAAAGAAATAAAGCAGCTGATAATAAAATCAGTATTCCTAGTTTCTCTTCAGAATTATTGTCATTATTGAGATGACATGGTTTACATTAAATGTGATGGAAATATATATCGGTTGCATGACATTTTGAGAATTCTTGTGTTTCGAGCTGCCACGAATTTAATCTTTAATTTCCCCTCTTTCAAAAAGAAAGCAATATATTGACATGCATAGTTTACCTTGACGTTTGGTCTCACTGGTGTGTAGAATATAAATAGAGCATCTTTGTCGTTCACTGATTTTGTTTTTATAAAAAAAAACGTCTAATCAGTTGCAGCCTAGGCTGAGCGAGGGCTGAACATTCTTAGTTTCTTGGCGAACGTTCTTAAAATAATCTCAATTCGCAAAATAATATTACAAGAGATAGATAAAGAGCATTTTTTGCGTACATTTTTGCTGCACAAAAGCTAGTTTGTTCGTGTTGCAATATACGATGTATTTACCATGTGTATTCCATCATTTTCGCTTCAGTGGGACTGTTATGTGCCATTTCTCAGACTCTTCAGGTTATGTTCATTTAACTGTTCATTGTAAAAACAGGTACGCGGTAGTGAAAATCTACTTAAGGACGGTGCCTCCTAATTCAGATGTATTTTTGTGTGTCTTCATGGAATGAAGATCACATTGCTATCACTCTATGGGGTGTGTGTGTGTGTGTGTGTGTGTGGATATAGACCTTCAATTCTCTGTGGTATACCTTTAGTAACAAAGAAGACAAGCGCGCGTCGCGCATGTCACGTAGGGTACAAAAGGTTCATAAAGGCAGGGGGTACAAATTGTGTCAAGTTTCCGGTGTAAGATTTTAGTCTCTATCACGCAGCTCTATTGTTTTCGGGGCTAGGGTCCATTGTTTTGTTGTTTGGTGTATTGTTTTCTCAGCAAATCAGAGAAGACCTTGTAAGAGCTGCGACATCGCCCCTATGTTTCTTCATGGTTTTCGCCGTGCTCCGTTTTATCAGTTACAACTCTTGACGAGGCGTCAGTTGGCTGGTGGGTCACTACGTTTTTTGATATGGTTGTTAGATGCTAATTAGCGTGATATTCTAGACGAAACAAAACAATTCAACTTTCGCGAACTAGCCAGAGTGCACGCTTCTAAAGCGCTTGTTATTCTTCGGATGTCAATTAGCAGGCAAAGGTGTCTCAGAAATAACTTATCTTGAGTAATCTTCAAATGCGAAGTCAAATCAACAACTTTTGATATCGTGCTTTGTCTCATTATTGTACGTAATTCAATGGAAATCAGCCACTTGACCTCATACCCACAAACTGGTAGCTCAAATAACCAAGAGTTTATTGCGATAAGCATCTTATTTTTTTTTTCGTGGTGGTATCAATGGTGATGGGATGATACAATGTGTTGTGATTGACAATCAAATCGGCGTGAAAACGTAAAATCGTGCGACTAATATTACCGGGCTGAAAAATATCCTTCGCTATACCGGGGCCTTCCTTGTATAGGGGCTCGTTACATTGGGGTTCCCCTCCTGTAATTTGAAGCCACACTAGTATGCCTCAGCATCCTGTTTATTGCAAAGGTTATGGCTATGGGGAAAAGTAGATCTTAGCAATGGTTATTGGAATCCAAAAAGAAAAATGTTGGTAACGGCGCATTTTTTAGAGATAATTAAGCAACCGTAATAAAAAAAAAAACGTTAAAATACAAAGAATGTATGGCAATTTCTTTCCAAATTTAAGCTCAATTATAATTCTGAAAAATGCGTGGTTACCCCCAATTTTCTTTTTGGATTCTGATAGCCCTTGCTAAGATCTGCTTTTTAAACATAGTCATAAACCGCGCCAAAATATTGTTGTATTAGGGTCTATTAGGGGGCAAATTCCTTAAGAAACCCGAATATCCCGAGATGCGCAGAACGTATGCGCAGTGACAAAAGGAGGCACCGTCCTTAACAAAATCTCAGGCTAATTTGCGTTCTTAACATGTTCTTTTAGCCCTTTTTTTAGCCTCGGCGTGCTTATAAAATGGGTCATAGAGGAAAATATTAGTATAGCCTTAATTAAAGGTTTAGAATTTGATTGACATTACATGAAAACCAGCAACATTTGTAATTATATGCGTCTCGAACTAAAATAACTTCTGTCTTTTTCTCTTTCCTAGGTTTCTTTGTCGCTTTTTCAGTCTGTCAATTTTTTTTTCATAGACTTAATTTTAATTAAAATGAGTATTAAGTCTAGCCAGTCTGTGATCCTAGTGCCTGGAAATGACCAGATCGGGCTTTTCTATGCTTTTCCGCTGAATGGGTAGTCTGCGCACAGAAATCTCCTGATTGTTTTTTTTTTTTGGCGGCGGGAAAGGGACACCAGGAGGATCGGAAATGGGGGGACGTCTGCAGGCTTTCGAAATCAAACGGACTTTAAAAGGAACTTTCAGTTTTTTCCTCGAATCGACCTTTGCGTCGTACAATTCAGAAAGAAATGGGGTCTGTAATGTTTGAATTTTTTTCTGTTTGCTCTTAAGCCAATTGCAATTTAGGATTTTGTTACCAACAAATCGACAAACCGTTGCCTAAGTTAATCCTGTTGCCACCAATCGACGTACTCATTTTGTTTATCGATTTCTCTTGGTGCTTCGAAATTGTCTTTGTAGATATTTTACATCTGAAGTTTCATCCTTGAGTGCCGGACTATCTTAAGTTAAATCTAATAAGTAGAATGCCGCATATGCAAATGCAGTTAGGACTAGAAGACTCTGGAGTACTCATTGACCTCATAGCTTTCTTGCTGTTGGTCAATCTTTTTAAGGCACGCCACCCACACACTTTAACTCCACCCACACACTTTGCTTCCCAAGGCATCACTGACGCACATTGAGCCTCAAAAATTATGGTTAAAAAAATCTTTAACACCCGATCTTGTTCAAAACAGGATTGATTTGGCACGGCTTTTTTTGAAGTTAGATTCCTAGGGAAAAGATCATTTCAGCCAGTTCATGTATACAGATGAGAGTAAGTTGCATTTCACGTCAAAGTCTAAAATCAGGTATGCACTGTCAAAGGTTGTGATATGGTGAAGAAAACAGACTCGAGACAGACATAAGAAGATGGCACAGAAAAAATGTCGGCGATCATGATAATTACGTTTCACTAGGGTTATTGTTGCGTTATCGCTATGTTTTTTGACTTATCACTTTCAATGTTAGATCTCCCACAAAGTGTCAAAAAGGAACACACTACGAAAAGAAATCAAATGTTTATGACTCGATGGACCGAAAAAAACCGAACTGATCGTTTCTGAAATCGATGGTGTACCGGCTCCCATCTCTAGACGCATTTTTCCAATAAATACGGTATGAAAAATACGATACGATTTCAACTGTGTATTTCTGCTTGCACACCGGTTGTAAGCACTAGGAGGCCGTTGTCTTATGTTCTGTCTACCGTGATTTACAGCGTGTCGTCATTATATAGTAAATATAAAAGCTTTATGAATAATCTGGAAATTAGTCTAGTAATCCAAAAACTACTTATCATTTAATTTAATTTCGGTTATTGAATTTCAGCTTACTGATTGCTTCACCGTTCTCAGGTTACCAGCGAATAACCCGCATTTTTCCCTCGTAAGGAAACTGGACGACATGTCAGTGTCGCGGCGTTCAACGGTTTTCCGCGATAGAAAAGTTTTGTTTTAAGATGTGCCAAAAAAGATTAGCAACGACAATCGAAGACGAAATTTAATTAACAAATCATTCCTCTTGCGCTTGTTGGACATGAGCCCGGGGAGGGGGGCACTTAAGGGAAGTTTGGGTGGGGGTGTGCCGCCAAGGCCTTCAAACCCTGATCCTGTTTAAGACAGAATCCGTTCATTTCGATACCCTGTTTAAGACGAGAGACCTTTGCTTTTGTTCTACGTTTTTTTTGTCTGCCTTGTTTTTCTTGTCCCATACAGAAAGTATTTTTTAAATAAATAACATCATAGTGATTAGAGTTAAAAAATTGCTCGTACCCACATGTTGGGCTCAAGGCTTCCATCCATAAAGACACCCTGTTCAAGACGCTAAATAGTGAAATTGTATACCCTGTTTAAGACGCAAGACCCTGAAAACCATGCCATGTCGAGTGGCACATACCCGTTTAAGTCCAAATAAGGGAGTGTTCCCCCCGGGGATATGAGATGATTCGTACCATGTGATGTGTTTCGTCCGATGAGCACGCGCGAAAATTAATCGGTGGGTTATAACACCTCATATCCAACGCGCGCTCGTGGAATTATTGTTAGGTATCCACTGAATACGGAGTCGAGTTTGGAAACTGAATTCGCGCTAAAAGCACCATGAAAATAAACCGTTCTGGCTCCTGCACCGCAGAAGTAGGTAGTATTTGAAACAGCGTAAAGAAAAGATCCTAAACAGAGCAACCAAAAATCCAGCTTGGTCGCATACATATAACAATATATCGTGGCACGAACGATGTAGTTTTTTCCTCGTCGCCTATTAGTGTTATGTTATTAAAATGCTACAAAAACATGTAGCTTTACCCCCACTGTTTAGCCAGGGGGGGGGGGGGAGGGGAGGCACAGAGTGCCAGCACCTACGTATTTTTGAACGTTTAAACTTTTTTTTTGATACGCAAGCAAGAGCCACCACATTTCTGGCTTTTCCTAAAATTTATCCGGGAACAATTTGATATGACGTGCCATTGTTCATCAAATTTCGTTGATCATATTAAGAACAGCAACGTTTTTTTCACAATTTTGAATTTTCCTGTTTTAAATGAAATTTTTGACTTCACTGCACGTACTCTTACAGTTTTAGGTGATCATTTAAGTGTTCTTTTATTGGTTTTAATTACCTTTTGAGCAATTTTGGTGGTTTTTGGAGGTTTTAGAAAAATCATGGAGTCCAAGATGGAAGATCTAATATGGCTCCCGTTTGGAAATCTTGACGCAATTCCAACGTTATGCGCCGCCATCAGGTCATGCTGCGGACCTCAAAGGGAACATTTTGGACGTACCATGTACCTTTAAAGTTTCGTTGTCATAACTTTAATAATTATCGACTTACTTGGGGGGGGGGGGGAGCCTGACTCAGGGAGTTTCCAAAAACCTAAGGCTAAATAGTGTTAAGGGGATTGAAGAATGTTCTCACTTTCAAATAGCGAAACGTTCAGTCCTGGTTCAGTCTCAGCTCAAACATCAAACGTTCTTATAACTTGAAGACTGTACCTCTCTTTCTAGGTCTACAGTGTATGCCTGGACTACTGGCTATTATTCTTTCTGATTTTACGTATCAGCAATTGGAAGATCGTTAAACGTAAAACAAAATTGGAAAGCATTTTGTTTTAGCCGACATACAAGTGTACGTTTAATTCTAATAATCGATTATCCGGTTAGTTCAAAGAACTTCGAATTGGCGTCGCGGGCCCTTGTACTAAGTTCACCAGTTCTTTAGATCCGCGACAAACTCAATTGAGTTAGTTGTGAAAATCTTAGACTGTTTTGCCGACGAAGGAGACTGAGCTTCTCCTGTTCAGTGCAAAATATTTTCTTTAGGAAAAGCTGAGATGTTTTGCATCACCGTAATTCTGGCATTATTGTAGTATTTACGTGCTGGAATTAATTTTAAATTTTGGTAAGTTGGTTGGTTAAGTTGGTTGGTAGCGCCCTCCCGCAAAAAAAGGCTGGAGAAAATGACGATTTGTTGGGCTCGACCTCTTTGCGTTTGTAGTCCTTTTTTCTTTTACGGAGAAGATATACCGTTCAGTTGGGCTTGTTACTGAAGGCGCTCGCCTTCACGGGGCATTTTTTCCCACAACTTGCAACGCAATTCCGTTGCGAAACAAAAGCAAGTTTCGGTCGAAATTGCACGCGTCATACCCACTGGCTCGCAACAAAAAATGGCATTGCGGAAGTAGACTGGTCTTTTACTTTTCGCAACACTACGAGATAGGTTGCTGCATAACATGTATTCTGCAACTTTGTCTCCCAATGCTATCGTGGTCATTGCGTTGCAAGTTGCAGGAAAAATTCCCTGGTGTAACAGCGCTTTTAGTGCCTTTAAAAACTGGGCGATGTAGTCAGTGGCTCTCAAAAGATTTCGCAATACACATGAATGGCATGGTTACGGATTTTAACGGGTTACCCAGCTCAAAATGAGTTCCTGTGTAAGAAAATGGCCAAGATTTAAAGGGGTTTCTCTTCGGGGCTTTAAACTGGTTGTCTATGACGTAGCTATAAGGCAAGGGCACTCTCATATGAATAAGTTGCGTGCGTCCGGACGACGCTCTCTTTTGTCAGGTCAAGAGAGGGTGAAGATACGATAAGATATCCCTTATAGATTCCCTATTAATCTGTCTGAACTTATTTTTGGATCAACCACAGCAAGGAGATGTTAATTATATAGTCATAAATAAAATTCAATGCATCGTGCGTGACCTTCCGCGAAAGGTATATTGGTTTTAAAAGTTAGGCACTTAGATCTTGGAGTGTATTTGCAAGTTGTTTTGTCGTTTGAGAAAGTTGTTGCTATTTCTGTAAGATGCTTTGCATACATGTGCTGGGGGTACTGTGTACTAGGAGAGTGCTAAGGTTGCCTTAGCAAGCGTGAGACGTTACACTAACACTCACATCGCCTTTACAAGCCTATATTTTCATGCTAGGGCCTTTTCAAAATTAAAAAGTTATGGGAAAGTAAGTATTCTAAGAAAATACCTAAATAAATAAATATATAAATAAAAAATAAAGAAACAAACAAACAAATTTAAGAAAATGGATAGATGGATTTGCTAAATAGTCTGTCTGCAATTAGAAATTGAACTGTTCTTTCCTTTAGGTTTGCTTTTTTTTTTAAAATTAAGAGGTATAAACCTATGGAAAATTGGACCGGAGTTGAAAAATGACTTCTTCTGCGTGTAGTTTTCTTTAGTCAGTTGATCTGCCCTGGGTTCACATTTATTCTTTCACTCTTCAACTGACGGTACTACTTCTGAGACCTCAAGGACGACCCAGACTGAGGACGCCAGTGACATGGGTGCCTCTAGCCCCACCCGACCCCCACTCCACTCCACCCCCAACATTCCCCAGAAGGGATGTTGTTCTGACGTAGTACGTACCCAGTCTCCATTCCCGGTTGGCCCTCTTAGCCGCTGGCGACTGGGCACGAGGACCACTTCATGGCTTGGTCCTCGTGCCCAGTCGCCGGCGGCTAAGATGGCCAAGCGGCTCTGGGGACGAGAATGGTCCTCCAAGCGATGAGTTGGGAAAAAGGGATGGGAAAAAGGAATGTGCAGATAAAGCAGTTTCTGTTTTGGACATTTTGAAACGGTAATCTAGTTGCAAGGGAGAGAATTTGCTCAATATTTTACTTGAAAGTTTGTTTTTCTAACTATTTTCCTTTTTCTTGCAGTTGAAAAGTAAAAATGCCTGGTTATAGCTTAGCCAGTTCAGACCAGCAAAGTATTGGAAAAAAGTACATGTGTAACTCATGTGGTCTGCTGTTAAGAGATGCCATGCAAACTGGTTGTGGACATTTCTACTGCAGCTCTTGTCTTGGCAATCTAGTAAAGTAAGTCTGAGTTAAGCTTACCGTATTGATTTCGTGTTTACGTTGCATTGTTTGGCCTTTCTTTTTGTTGCCTTTGGCTCTTTAGTTGTCCTTGCCGCTCCATTAGTCCATTGGGTTGTTTAGTTACGAGGGAAAGACATTCATGTATCTGTCTTGACAACCAGGTGGAGACGTCTTTGCCTTGAACTACCTAGCACATACGATTATAAGCCTTACTGTTGCTTATATGCACTGAACATCATGAGCTACAGTGTAAGCATATTTTGCATGTCATGCTGTTCTAAGTATATTTAAAGAGTTAAAAACAATATTATTTAAGACCAAAAGTGAGAGCATCTAGATTAAAAGAGAGCTCAAGTTGGGGTATTAGTAAACATTTTACATTGAGCAAGATTGTGCAGTCCTGGATTTTGAAACATGATACATGTACGTCGCATATGATTTGTCTGTTAAGACTTGCCAATGTTGACAAAGTGGGTAAGGAAATCTGCGGAGCTTTTGCTTTTGTATTATTGTGTTAAGTGTTCCCTGTAAACTCTTTTCATGACTAATTTTCCATCATCATTTTGCAGTCAATCCATTCAATAAACAACCCCCCCCCCCACCCAAACTAGGCATTTAAGGATAAATGCCCCCAAAACCCTGTCCTTTCCAAGGCAAATGCCATTTTTTCCAACCCAGTTAATACAAACTCACTGTTCATTTTTGATATTTGAAAGGTTTTGGTGAGAGTAATTTACAACACATGTCGCAAAGGAACGATGTTAGGCCTTGGAGAGGAAGATGTTTTAAACGTAAAATCAAAAAGGTTCAGAAATGGAGTTTACTGTAATTGATACATTATGTTGGATATTCCTCCAAACTATAGCTTACTTTTCAGCTATCAATGTATAGGTTAAGAGAAGATATGTCACAAAAAAGCTTGAAAAGTTGTGGCCAGGGTTGGTTAACAGTTTCATGTACATGTATGTTTTAGTGGGATGTAGTTTTGTGTTTTAACCCTTGCACTCCCATGGGAAATGCCATATTTTTGTATCAAAGACCAAATGTGACACAGCAGGGGAATTTCATAAATCTTACCAACAAAGGCAAAAATATAGTGACAGATTAGACTGAAATAGCATATACATAATATTATCCTAAACAGCCACTTAGACGTGTTCAGGGTAGAACCCTCTTACAAAAGTTTTAGTTGTATTGGTTCAGTTCAATGATTCTTAACAGCGTGTGAGGTTCTGTAAAGAAGTACAGAGTGTAAAGAGAGAACAGATGACAAAAACATAGAACCTTATCAGGTGTAAATTTATACACGCGATTGTATGGTTGGTAATATTGTTGATATAAACCATAACTAGGGGATTTTGCGTTTTTTGCCCTTTTTAGAAATGGAACTGTTAAAATGACTTGCTTGCAAGATGGGGAAGAATTTCTTCCAAATGAGGTAAAATTAAGCCAGCAAAGAAGGAATAAGTAAGAATTATTTTGTGCTAGTGGTTTGAGTAACCCATTATTTTGCCATTTTCAGTGTGGTGGTAGCTGACTTTTACATTTAAGTGCAAGAAAGCTACAATTGTACCTGTAGTCATACAGCTGTGTGTAGATGTTGTTATTGATTTTGTGACTTCTTTGCCAAATTAAGAAGTTGATTTTTTTTCCATTATCTGATTACCGATTAGACGATGTAATGCTCTCAGCTTTCCCCAGGTTTAAGGGATCTCTTACACGGAAAACTAAGGGTTGCTGATGTACTTTTGTGTCCTGAGCAGTTTAGACTACATCAGATTCAGGACAACTTCTTCAAGTGATTGAATTAGGCTATGTAGACATACACACACAAAAAAAATAGCAGGTTGGCAAAAATTGGTTAAATGTCAAAACTGTATGCATGCACATAACCCAATGTAAAATGAGACAACCAAAGCATAATTATGTTACATGAGAACAAAGTTTTGAAATATTATGTCATTTGGGTCAATCTTAATTTTACAGAATAAGGCCTGTTTTTTGTAATTTTTGCAATGCGCATTTTGTCTGTTATTTTGTTTGTAGGTTTTTCCAGATAACTTCATGCGACGGGAAGTACAAGCTTTTATTGTCCACTGTACATTTATGGATGATGGATGCAAATGGAAGGGAGAAGTCAGACACTTAGAGGTAAATTGGCTTGCTCATCACATTGGGTATTACATAGGACTTGTGTAACTCTTGGTGCACTTCTTAAATTCATGTAGGTTTGAAGAGACTAGGTATTGAATTAGTGTGAATATTATCTGGCTATATTTCTAAACATTGCATTTGGCCTTGGTCCACTGATTAATTGTCCTATACTTATTACATGATGAATTATCATTATCTGAAACAGATAATGAAATTTAACCAAAACCAAATTTGGACCACAGCATAGATACCAGATGAGTATAACCTGGGATCAGGCCGAATTTTAGCATCGCTCTCGTATTCTCTTACGTGGGGATCGCTAGCTAAAATAGGGCCTGATACAATCTCTCACAAGAGTTCGTGCACGGCGGCCAAAATTTGGCCGCGGGAATCTCACAATCTGATTGGCCCTTTGACAATAGAGCTGTCAACGAAAGTAAATTGTCTACGAGACTCGCTCACAATTTTCGATCCGACCGCCATCACCAAGGAACAAGTCTGCTGAGATAAACGTGTCGCTCAAAGATATTCTCGTTGTTCCAGGAGAATTGCCATCATTTCTTTCTGTCCTGAGAATGGCGTCCAGTTTGACGCAAGCTCTCTCTCACTCAGAGCAGAGACCTACAGCAACAGTTAAGTACGTATCCCGTTTTATCGCATCCTGTCTCGAAATTTTCATTTGAAGGCTTTCAGCTAGTATTGCAAATATAAGCAGAGTAGTGGCTGTTTCCGCGTTTTACGAAACAAAACGAACAGCAGAGGGACTAGTATCTTTCACCAAGAGTGATCAACAAGTCAACCAATAATTTGGTAAACTTAACGGTAAACTGATGTTTAGCGAGAGCCGCACTCAGCGAGATGCTGTATTTATTTTTACCTAAGTAATAAAGACTTTCATTGTATTCATTCAGTGTTACTGATGTCGGTTTATTGATCTCTGACATTGATATCAAAGGATATGACAAGGTTTATAATAAATGTTCTTCGTTTTAAAATTCGCTGCTGTTTAGAGATGAAATTCGCTGGTAATCTCAAATATTTATCACTTCTGGAACTAAATTAAATTACAAAACACTCGTTTGTTTATAAACGGTTTTAATGATATCTTTATTCTAAAGAGTAAAACTGAAGGTATTTCTCTTAATTTCCCAAGGTACATGTATTTTACGCAGAAAATCGGTGACAAATGTGTACAGAATATTTCCGGATACCACCTGAAATGAGAAACCTGATTCAAACGTGGTACATGACAACCTCATCGTGTTCTGAATTTTCATTCAGTTTCAGCTCAGACAGAGCAACTATGTAAAATACTGGAGCACGTACCTTCAAGTTGTAAATTTGAGTGCTTAAGTGCCAAGATTTATCGAAGCCTGTGATTTTCTTATTTTTACCGACATTTGCGGACTTTCTGCGAATGCCGTTATGGGAAATTTGCTTACCAAGGAGTGTGCAGGCAGAACAAATTTTGATTGGCTGTTTTGTTGAATGTCAATCAATCAAAAATGTGGGTGGCAGACGTTCTGTAGAAGGATTGTATCAGGCTCTATTTTTCGTTTTGCCCTTCTTGCCTGAATGTTTCACCGAGCGAAATGAAAATAGAGCCTGATCGCAGGTTAATACCAGTAGTTCGATCTGAACAAAGAACCGTTCGGTGTTTGAAGGGGAGTACTTACATGTAGTTATACTTACACTCAACTTTACTTCAACTTGCCCTCAGACAGGAAAAGTGCCAAAGTTATATTTATGGTGCTCAACAAATATTTGTTGCAATCTAAAGGAACTGGTAATTAAACGTGAATGGTCATTGAAACCCTAGAAATGCGCAGTTATAAATACTCCTTTGTTTGAATTATCTGGTGCAGGCATTAATAGCCTTTTTGTCTTAATGCAGAGCCACACAAATAGCTGTGAGTTTCTTAAAATCCGCTGTGTACATCCTGAGTGTGGCATGTTGGTGAAGAAAGCTGATCTGCCTGATCACTTGGAAAAAACTTGCAAGTGTAGACAGGAAAACTGTGGATTCTGCAAACGACAAATCAACCTTAACAAGATGAAGGTAATTGACAATGTCACTGAAAGCACAAGACCTCTTCTCAGAAAAAAGTGTCACCCTGCTAAAACATTTAAAAGATAACAGCTAGAACATACATGTCCTGTAAAAAATGTTTGACTTTTTTCTTCTGCTTTTTACAAATTCCTCCCTGATCTTCCTAAGAAAACAGAATTCCTCTAATTTTGATGTCACTAGCCTAAAAAAAAATATATATATTATTTTGTACACGTAGTTACATGTATTCAGTGAAACTTCTTAGAGTTGATTCTGCTCAGTTGTGGCAGTTAAAAGTGATAAATTGGCAAGGTACACTGTATTTCTGATGGAACATAGTCAAAGGTTAGGGAAATGCCTGTACTGCTGCTGAGCCACAATTAAAGGGCAACAATTACTGGTCAACCAGTTTAGAGCCACTGTTCTTATGAATTTTAAAAGCGATTTGTACAATCTGCAATTTTGACTCCTTGATTTCAACCTGCGATTTCAACTCCTCGTCTTGACCTGTGATTGCGACTCCTGGACTGTCCTTTTTCGACTACCCTTACTCGTCAATACTAACAAAAAAAAAATCCTTGCAAGGTGTGAGAATGAATTCTTGTCAAGTACATTGTTCAAGGTTGTCCCTGGGGTGGGGGGGGGGGGTCAATACTACTGAATAATTGTTTGCCGGAACAGCAACCAGTTAGTTGTGCTTTTCCATGATTTTGTTATTTGTGCTATTTACCCAGGGTACTCACTGATACTTGTACCAGCATTGTTGATAGGTTTAACCCAGCTAAATACAGCACTTATTACTTTATTAATCTGCATTCATATAATTAAAACTGCATACCAGCATTTTTGATATCAAAGGTCCTTATTGAGAATTACTAATTATTATTTACACCCCTCATCGTGTCTCAAGAAAGTGTACAAGAGGGTCTTCAGTAGTTTACCACATTTCAGTGTATGTACCATTGCATTTCCTCCCAGTAGTAATGGAGTAACTGTAAATGCAATCAGGTAAATGATGATCTTTGTTTGCAGCTGCACCATGAGAAGGAATGCCCAGCATATCCAGTTGTATGTGAGAAATGCAGTAAAGATGGTATTCCCCGAGCTAAGGTGAATGGCATTTACAGTGCACACTTTCCTCATTTCCCTTGTTTCCTTTAGTAATTTCTGTCTAACGTAATAAAATTTACAACATTATAATCAAGTGTACAAGTTTACTAGGGACCTAGGCAGATGTAATGGAATATAAATAAATTGAACTGAGGTCTTTGCCGGGTCTTTGCTGTTCCTGTGGTTCATACTGTCAGACCTTTGTTACCCCTTCCGAACTTGTCAGCTTGATGGTAGTAAGTCTAAAATGGAGCGCAAATCATTAACAGAGCATATTCCAGATATCTCTTCTCAACTGAATATTTTCGGCTATTTATGATTTTTTAGTTGTTGGAGCACCAAGATCCAGTGATTGGAGACTGTGACAGTGTACAGGGACCTTGTCCATTCTCACAGATTGGCTGCTCAAAAACTGAGGTAAGGAAAGCCAAACGAATTTTTTACCACTAAGGTTGCAAACGACTGTACTGAGAATCTGCAAATAGGAGTACCAGATACAAAAGTTTTGAAAAAGCACCAAAAGCCCTTGTCTCCTGCGAAGTCGTGCTTTTGGCTAGTCATCTACCTCCTCAATGTGCGGGAGATGGAATATTGCATGATGAACCCAAAGAAGTCTGCAAGGAATTGGAAGAATTCAAGTATGCTTCCTCTGATGGCCCTGGGCTATTATATTGACTACCTTAAGGATGGTCTCTGCCAGTCTGTAAGCGTAAACCAAGCGAGGATGTTTGAGAAAATTCAGAAATATGTATATGAATATAACATGCCATATCCTTCGTTCTTAATTAAAAAGAGGTTTATCATGGGCTTCTATTAAGGTCAAGTCCGGGGGTCCAAACTTGGACCCCTGTTCCTGGATTAGCCGATTTTCCACCTTGCAAAACTTGCGTTGTAGGGGCGCGTTGGTATGGTGGTTAGCGCTTTGGACTTCAGATCTGAAGGTCGGTGGTTCGACGCCTCGTCCCTGCCATGGTGTTGTTTACCTAGACAAGATACTTTGCCCCACATTGTCTCTCTCCACCTAGGTGTACAATTTGGGTACCGGCGACATACTACTTGGGGGGGGGGGAACCCTGCGATGGACTAGCATCCCGTCTAGGGGGAGTAGAAATACTTTCATTTGCTTCATGCTACGGAAACCGGGATAAGCTCCGGCCGTGTGGGCCTTCTTGGCCCGAGTGCAACTTTATCTTTACCCTTAAAACTTGCGTTACAAGGTAACTTAATAAGTGCATCTGGTTATTTGTATATAAATCACCGGAGTAATACTCACGCTTTTCAGTCTTGGTAACAAACTTAAGAAAAAAGGTAAACTTTGATAGTTCATTCAGTTTGCTTCTTGTGATTAATTTTGGAATTAAGCGTACAAATCAATGAAAATCTGTTCTCAGTAAGAGTTTTTTTAATGACAGGTCCTCAACCGTACGCAAAAGAAAGAACATCTGGAGCAAGAAAACACTTACCATACCACGTTGGTACTTCAATATGCTCTGAGAATGAGCCGAGAAATGGAGGCACTTTTGATGCGTGACCCTAGAATGATGTCCAGAAACCCGCACATTTTCACAAACTATGACGGCGTAATCTCCGACTTACTCGCTCAAGTACAAACTGGTTCAGCGGAAAACAGGGATTTACGCGAAAAATGCCGAGAACACAGTGAAAGAATCACCTCGCTGGAACGAAAAGTGGCTTCGGGAAATGTTTCAGTTAACGCCCCGTCTGTTCAAGGGTCTGGTGATGCAAGTGGCGGTGATCTTACACGAAGGCTTATCAACGTGGAGAACAGGACCGCTGACCACGAGGTGCTTTTGGTTGAGAACAACCGCACGATAGAGCAAGCAAACCGAGATGTGGGCAACACCAGGCGACAGCTTGATACGGTACAAGAGAGTATTAGGAGACTGGAGCGAAGGATTGACTCTATCGAACACACTCTGGCTCTTAGAAATGTCACCCTTGCTGATTTAGAGGAGTACATCAGACAACAAGAATTTTCAAGCTATGATGGTCAATTGTTGTGGAAGATAACTGAATATGCACGCAGGAGAAACGATGCGGTCAGCGGACAGCAGGTGTCTTTTTACAGCCCCTGTTTCTACACCAGTCGTTATGGTTACAAAATGTGCGCACGCATCTACTTAAATGGTGACGGCGTGGGGCGAGGAACACACATCTCCGTGTTCTTTGTTGTCATGCGCGGTCAGTATGATGCGTTACTCCGCTGGCCATTCAGACAGAAGGTCACGTTTATGTTGTTGGATCAAGACAATGTTGAACACGTGATCGATGCCTTCAGGCCTGATCCAAGCAGTTCATCTTTTCAGAGACCAAGAAGAGAGACAAACATTGCCAGTGGGTGTCCGATGTTCTGTTCGCTCACTGAACTAAACAACCACGCTTATGTCAGGGACGATACCATGTTCCTCAAAATAATTGTGGATACTTCAGATCTGTAAAGTCATCTGGTACGGGAGAACGTGGTTTACCTGTATATTCAATTGGGGTCCTTTAAAAGCGGTGATCAGGGGAATGGTCTGCATTGTGATAAACTTTCCAAGACGCCACATAATTCAGAGAACACCAGTTTTAACTCACCTGTGAGTTTATGTGAAGTGACTGTGGAAAGGCCTAGGTCTGGCCAGGCTTGCTCTCCAGTCTCCTCGCAGTTTCTCCTCTCCCTGTTTATTACAATGCGGAATTACTAGTGATACCCTACATGGGCGTAAGCAGCTATTTCATATTTTGCTGTCGACTAGCAGTGATATATTTTTTTGCGTGTACGAGATTTGACTTTCCATTGAGGATCAGTACCTCAAATTCAGTCGTTTTCTCACATCTTAGAAAATCTCTTTGGGAGACTTAACATTTTGGTCAGTGAACTTACTGAGACATTCTTGCGCTCACGAGTGCTATTAACAGTATTCTCGGATTGGTCAATCAGAATATTGCACAAATCGGTACTTGTTCTCCGGACTGTTGTAGGACGTTAGGTTCTTGTTTTGGCCGTAAATACAATACAGATTGCAGTCAAAGCCTATAGCATATAAGCCTGAGGGAGTTTCACAGGAGGGGGAGGGTAATTGCCAACTTTACGGTTGCACAGCTACAGCGGTGTTTTACTTTGCAGTGGTAACCTCACTGGATCTCGGTATTATAGGTGTTATGATTTACACGAATCCCATCTCTAAAACGTAATGGGCGAACAGTGGGGAAGATGTTCCCGGCACTAATTTGGGAGTGTACGATAAGAGTGCATCAACTGCTAACAAAACGTTTGGAAACAAAGCGTGTGTTGTAGTGATCGAAATCGCGTGTAATGGTTGAATAACACAACGGTCGTTGGTCAGGAACGTCTGGTGTTGCTAACAGACCGTGAGATGGTAGTCGTTATTCAAGAAACTCCGCAACTTAGAAAATCAGTGTTGTATAAAACCGCTTGTTTTCAGCTAAGTTTCAATGACAAAGTCAGCATTACGTAGATGTGCTTTAGTTCGAAAATCAGTTTAGTTGTTGTTACTGATCAAACCAAACTGCATTTCTGGGTTTGTGTCACAAGTATATTGTATACCTTTTGAGTTATCAACAGTGTTATCTGACGTATTTTTTGAGTAAAAATAAATGAAAAAAGAAATACTTTGATCTGGGCAAACTTGCTAGACTCAATATTAATACTTTCGTGTTTCTTACAAATAGCTTTGGGTTGTGGTACATTCCACGGTCTCAATCAAAATTCGTGAAAGCAAAAATCTTTTTCACAGTTCACTAGCAGTGTTCATAGAGATTTCGGTCACAATGCTGTATTCATGCTGTTTACATTACTGTGCTCGCACTTCTCGATAGTTCACTTTGAAAATAAACTGATTCAGTTGTCGAGGCCCGTTCTTAGTCCAATTACCGAAACTAGAAACTTGCAAGAAACCATCTACAGACGATAGAAATAGTAATGATAACAAAATTTCAAGTGTCCTCGCTGTTACTGACCCAGATTCTTGGTTTCATTTGGAATTAGACTTTGTGGCTGTGTTGCGTGACCATATATATATTCGTAACCATATCAGTTTTGTTTTTAAATTAAGATCGTACCTGACTCTGTTTAAGAAAAGTTGTGGTAAGTTAATTTACTCTGCAGTGTTTTTAATTTTTCGTCCTTTAAAAAAAAAAAATTCCTTTAAGTACGTTAATGGTGTCATTTTCGTAAAGTTTTATTACGACTTACTACGTCTGGTACACTGAACCTCGATATAACGGACTTGATTTGGATTTAACGACAAATCTTCTCGATCGATATTTTCTCCTCCAAAGAGGTGTACGTATCTAACGGGCATCCGTTATAACGAAACTCAACGCGCCATATTTTTATCACCGAGGACAATTATTTTGATAGTGTGTTACTGAGGAAAAATAGTTTTTGAATCGTTATGCCGCTAACACAGAAATACGTACATTAGTAATCATCATCATCGTCGTCATCATCATCATCATCATCATCATCAAGAAACACACAAACGTTGTAGCTCTACTTGCAACGTTTCAAGTGGTTCGACTGGATTTCTTGGTGGTGATACCTTCTAAGTTTGAACGTGAATTACACCACCATAAGGAACAGAACAGGGCGAGCAACTGCCACACGTTTCCTAGCATAGATATAAGTCTCAGCTAAAGTGAGTTTTATTGTGATCGGGGCAACCATAGCAACGCATGGCGTCATTTTTATTTTTACATATAGTTGATTTTCTTGAATTCTGAAGGTTTTTATTCAGAGCGGTTCAACGGACTTGAAGTTCGCGTTGCTGCCTTCCTGTCTACTGAGTTTCAGAAAAATCTATGAGGGCGTTTTCAAGAAATTTGCAGCTAAAGTGTTTGGCTTAAAAATGAAAGAAATTCATTCAAGCTGCTTTAAAAACGCTTGAAAACGCTCTCATAGATTATTCTTAAACTCACTACACAAAGAGGCTGCTATGTGAACTACAAGGACCGTGAACCGCTTCCAATAAAAACCTCCAAAATTCAAGAAAATCGACCCCGACTACATGTAAAAAGAACTATGACGTCCTTGCGTTGCGATGGCAACGCTGGTCGGTCATGCGGCTCGCATCGGATCACATCGGTTGGTCGCGCGGCTCCCAATTGTTATGGTAGGTTCTATAAAAGTCAACAGCCGGTCATGAGTTGCTCCAAAATTGTTGATTCAGTTCTTTTCTACGTTGCCTGCACTCTAAGCGGAGGCCAAACAAAAGGTAAGTCATTATCAAACAAAGTTGTTGGTTTTTGTTGGTCGATACATACTCGCGACATCAAAATAGTAAAAAGATGCTCGTAGCAGGCCGCCAGTGTTGAGTTGCCTCTGAGATAGATCAATTTCCCGAAATAGTATACAGTCGCTAGTTAAATATCCAAGGTTTTTGACGGGAGTCCATTTAAAGTCTCCCGGGGGGGTTCGGTTAGAACTTTTCATAGAAAATTAACAAACTAGCGACTTCCACTTATTCTTTTATGGCTAAAAAGGTGTATGGTGCGGGTGCGGTGTGACGGTTATGGATACCATAACCACCAGAAAAATTGGAAAAAATCGAAAATCAGCATCCAACAGTCCTGATCCTCGTATGACGTACATTGTCGTAGTCTTCTCAGCCGTTAAACGCACACCTCAACGTCACTTCCGGTTCTAAGAATCTTGGAGTTTCAATCAACCTCGTTCCCAATGTCCTCTGACCGTGGGAACGAGGTTGAGTTTCAGTCAGTTCAAACGTTGATGAACGTGAGAGTTGTCACGAGAACGGTGTAGGAAATGCCCCGACAAACCAAATTTTGCGCCGATAAAAGTTGTGGCTGACAGTTACCTTCACTTTAATCCCCAACGCAAATGTTCGTTTTCTTGGCAAAATTACGGCGGGAACTGCCTACGCATCGTTCACATTTCGAGCGAGTGTTATGTTTTACCTTTTATATTTCATATTCCATTATTCATTTTTAATATTCGTATATTGAAATATATTAACTAATTGGAAATATAAGAAAAAAGAACGCCTGCCGCTCACTTTCAACGCAACCGCCAAAGGATTCTGTTCGCGCGGAGCCTGAGAACTAGAGTGAGTAAATCTGGGGATTCCCCTTACGCGTGTTGAACTCTGGGATGTCAAACACACTTGGCCGCCATCTTTTTTTCCGGACTCTGCCGTACCTGAGGTAAATATGGATCAAAGATTGTTTCATTCGTCGTTTTATATTGCTTCATTTTTACATCGCAAACCTTTTAAGGGAGGCGTGTCCTTTTTTCGACTAAGACACTTAATTTATTTCGAAAAATTTTGATGAACTCCTGCTTTAACTTCTCTGTGCTGTCGATCGGAGGGTGCAATGATGAAAAGATACTGATGAAAATGGTTTTTAACACGCTTTGTATAGGAACGTGCGCCAGGTTTAACTAAATTCTAACTGATTCTTCAAGTTGCACAAGAAAATAACATACGATATAGGCTGAAAGATCAGCTCTTACACGAGAGACAAGCTGCAGGGCAAATCATTTCTCAAAGGTTCATGATCAGTTGGAACTTGTTAATTAGATACCTTCGAAATGCGTGTGTGTGTGTGTGTGTGTGTGTGTGTGTGTGTGTGTCATTTTTTGGGCAGGAGTGGGGTGGGGTGATGTGTAATGCCCCATAGAAGTGACGGGGGTGCTCATCAGAAATTTTGTGAAAGGAAGGCCTCAAGGTGTTGTACAATTTATGTACCGGTCAAATTGAAGCTTAAACATCCACCCCCCGGGCATACGCCGGGCATTTGACTGTGCATTGTGCCCGGGAAGGGGGGAATTTGAACGGTTCCTTGGAAGGGTGGGGAATTTGAACCAGATTTATCTCTTGTTCTGGTGTAATACTCTTGTCAGTTTTTTTTGGCTTTTGCAAGGTTTGACGGATTTACAAGATAGAATTTCGCCTTTGTTAGTGAATAACTCTTTCAAAAGGTCTTCAAAAGAAGTCTGAAGGTGACATCATGGCATATCTCTTTCTGAAAAGTGTGAACAGTGTTTGATTGAAGACGAAATTTGTCTTTGAGGAGAGGTATTTCAGAACTTATAATGGTGGGGCATTTGAATGGCTTTTTTGCCCCGAGGGGAGGGAATTTGAACAAGCCAATCTACAAAAGTTCAAATGCCCTCGGGGTTGCCTGGGGGGTGGATGTTCAAGCTTCGACTTGACTGGTACGTTATACTTGTATAAAACACCTGTGGTAAAACGAGGCATCCACAGGGGATATACAGAACTATACATCTAGCTTTTTGCACTTAACATGGCTCAACTGCAACATTTTAAAAGTTAAAAACATACATTTCCCTGACTGTTGCTTTTTTGCTTCACAGGTTTAATATCCAATAGCCAACAATTATACATCGGTTTAGTATTGTCAGCATGCCTGGACACAGGGTGCCATTTTCTGACTTGGGTGCAATTAATGTGGAGTATATCTGCCCTTCATGTGGTTTAGTTTTGTGTGATGCAGTGCAATTAACAGACTGTGGTCATCTATACTGTGAAACCTGTTTTGTCAACTTGCAGAGGTAAATAGTTCTGTTCAGAATTATGCAGTGTACATGTATATAATCATCTTTGATTTTAACTGCAAATTACATTTTGTTATGGTTAACTTACAAGGGTTTGTTGTAAAAAGAAAAGCCCCAAAAAGGTTAGACCTGGGAGTTGTTCTAGCTCCCTCCCCTCAGGGTGTTAAAATATGTTACTGTCAGATATGAACCCAAGTGGTGTAAATGTTTGAAGTTGGTGATTATTTTATCATACATTTGAAGGTGTTTGCTGCCATTCCCCCCCTACACCTTTTCCGCACCCTTCTCCCTGTGATGAGAAGAATCCCTGATCTTCAGTGCTCTTAGGGAACATGTCCAAATATCAGCATCGATTCCGACCGATTCCGATCACTCGGTATCCGATTTTTTCCATTTCCGTTTACAAGTTGACCCGATTTTTTCGGTACCGAATGAAACGGAATCAGAAAGACACATCGGGTCAACTTTCATCATCGGGGTAACACAACAGTATAGGTCAAATTGTCGCAGTCACGACAGAACAGAACAAACGGCTTGCGGGAACGGCTCATGGACTGCAGTAAAAGTTCTAATGGCTCCGGGTGAATGGCTGAAGAAAATTTTCTAACAGCTCGCGGTGAATGGAACGGCTGGCTGTAGTCGGCTAACCAGCTATGGAAATGTTTCAACAATCAGAGACACCAAGGAATTTGCCTTTTGTATAAGACAGTCAAATGCTAAAATATCAAAATCAGCAATTAAATTGTTCTGATTTTGACATTTCATGGCGAATGTTTCGTTTTGCGATACTCTTACTTGTTTTGATGTCAGTCATAACTTAAGTGCTTGAAACTTCTATGCACGATATGTGAACGTGAACACAGCAAAAACAATTTGCAATTGAAACTTTTCCAGCACTTACAGAAGGGAAAAAAAACAGATTAGGAACGATAACACGGTCACGAAAACAAATTTCAATCGACCCGAAACATTTGCTTTCGGTGTGTTTTTTTAATACAAGGAAGCAGAAAACGTGACTATTTGGTGCCGAGGGTCGCTGTCAATAATTTGCGTGCCAAATGCGACGTAAACAACGAAGCTAAAATTCTCAGAATTGAACCAGACTCAAACCTGCTGTCAAAAGCAAAACTGTTGAATGGAGCTTATAGTAAAAATCTAAGGTAAAGATGTACGAAAGAGAATTAGAGTTAAATAACAAGCTTTTTAATTTCCTTGGCATTATTTTATGTTTAGAATTCACTGTGAGTCACAAAATAAATTGCATGATCGATGTGGGGACAAATGGTACTACTACCTACCATTCTTTCGTGCACCTTATCCTTCAATTTAGATTGAAACAGTAAAAGAAGCTTATATTGAAACTCAAAGTCAATGCCAACTGTAAAAGAATTTGTGAGAAATAGCGAATATAGTCCGAAGTTAATAGTTCCAGTTAGTTTCACTTCAAAATTTGCATAACATTGAAATCTGACCTATTTATGTCTCATGTCACATTTCTAGTCTTAGAACGTGGCATCGGATCGGGAGGTCAAGTTCTTTCCGACTAAATTGGCACCGATCTCATCGGAATCGGGAACGGCAGTCAAGGCTTATCAACTCATACCGATTCCGAGCAGTCGGGAAATTAATCGGTACCGATTCAGATCATCGGATTCCCGCCCGATATTTGGACACGTTCCCTTACCAGACCATAGCATTGCGGCATTGCCGCGCTCTTTCAGGAAATGCCGCACTAGAATTAGCCCAAGGGGTCCCAAGGGTATAAAGAAAGAAAAATTGTATTGGTTATAGTGTATTCATTCAGACATTGAACATTTATTATCTAAGAAAGTATGAGGTATTTACTCTAACTCAGAGCTGTGAGTTAAATGTTAAGTTAACTGTATCTAAATTGTGACCCGCTTTTCTCCCTCATGACCCCCTCTTTGCTTCTCTATGGGTCCTGTGGACCCCAACATAGAAAATCCTGGTAAGAACACTGGATCTTAGCAGTATGCTCCTGATTCCACCCCCCTTTCCTTGGTCAAGCACCTACAGGTTCTAGCCTATGTGACGAAGAGCATGACAGAATATTTTGTCCACATCGTGACTCATTTAAGATATGTTTTTTAAAAGAACTGCATCTCCGTGTAATTCTGAGTAATTTACAAGGGCAAAATCTATTAGCAAATTTAACTGAATTTAAACAGGCTATGATTCAATGAGTGATTTGGCATAAGCAAGGATCTTCCCTGGTTCTGAATTTGAGTGATCTTAAATGTTTAAGTGCCAGCATGTTATCGCACCATCAAAGCTTGAATCAATGCCAGCTCAAATTGCTGGCTTTTAAAGCTTGCTATAAGCTAAGCGCCTTCGCCCTTGTCCTAATCAGAAGAGGTGTGAACTGCATTGAGTTCCTTGTATTTTTCTACACCAATTTTCCTAAAGATTATGGCAAAGCAACACTGCCCAAAAATACATGTATTTCACTGTTGAATATTTAACCTTGTTTGTTTGGTAGAACAAAAACCAGATGCTCAGGATGAGTAACTGGCCAAAATAACAAGATCAAATCAGTGACTTTCAAAACTCACTAGCATCTTCGTCCTTGCTCTCGTTGTATGGATTTTTGTGCGTTTGAATCCCTAGTAATTTTCTACACCACCTTTCAGAAAATTTTGGCCAATTGACACTAAATGAGCAAATATTATATACACCTGATTGAAAAAACATTGTGTGGTAAAAACTATATTAACCATCAACAATGCAACACAATGGAATTCTAAGAAAACAGCACTGGAGCACTAAATGTTATTCCACTCCATTTTTCATCCATGGAGAGTATCAGTTTTATTTTTCTGCGTCATTATTATGTGTACTGCGGTGTCTGAGAATCAAAGCAGGTTCTTCTGCTTCCCAGAAAACCGTTGGGTCCTGTAGTTTATTGTATATGCTTTTTACCTGGCAACGTTTTTTCAATTAGGCGTATATTCAGTGCTCATGTTTAATATCAAAAGTTAGCAACAAGTGTTTGTTTGGCTGAGCAAAAAAAAAAAAAAAGAAAAAAATGGAAGTCTAGGGCTTACTATATTATTTTGTCCAAAAGGTTTTTTAGTGGGCTTATTTTTAGAAGGGCTTAGTTAAGGGGTACTTATTATTGGAGGGAGTTTTGTGCTTCCAAAGTGGTTTGGCTTTTATTTGGAAGGGTCTTTCAACTGAAAATGAGTGGTTTTAGGTTTAAAAATTAAGCACCAGATTTAGGAATGTGCATGTCAGCACAAGTTGGTGCAATTGAACTTCCAGGTTGCAAATACTATCTCTTATTGCTCCATAGAAATATAAGCAGAGTATAAAGAGTGCAATATGACAAAGACAAGGTGGGGAGTGGGGGTAAGGCCCGGGGGGTGGGGGTACTATCATATATAAGCTATATCTAGGTATGTGCCGGTGTAAAAGGTATGGTTTTCAAGCAGTTTGGTCTGGGATACTCAGAAATATAACCACACAGTGCTTTTAATGGAAAACCATCTTCCACTATGCCCTGCAGGGGACTGGGACATTTTAAGTACATCATACATATGTACAAATATGTATACCTTGTACAGTGTAGCAGTAATTTAGAATACTTCTTAAACATTTATTTCCTCAATGTGTTGTACTATTTACAGGCATGATAATGCAGTCTGCTTAGCTAACTGTGGGGTACCTTTGGAGCAAATCCAGGTAACACGATGTGTTAATGTGTTAATTAACAATATAAAAGATTGACCCAAAAAAAACTATATTGTTCAATTTATTGAGTAGACTTTGGTTAGTTTTATAATCCTGCAGTCTATTTGGCTGCTGATGCTTTGGCCAGTCAACCAGTGTGTATTTAAGACAAGAATGGACAAAAGAACTGTTTTGTTATATGAGTAGAGAACTGACATTAAAATTAAGTTGTGGTGGTGAAACAAATCATCGTCAGTAATTTCAAAGTGCATCGTTCTTTTTGGTGGATATAATTACGGATGACATTTTGAACATTTACTCTAGAGTTTTTAATTCTTGTAATTATTATAGCGAGATGGTGTTGTTTGTGTTCTGTTAATCTGAACCTGCACATTTAAAAGATTCTCAGGCATGTTTTGTCACATTAATTAACAAACAATGCTTACCTTCATGTTCAATTCATTATGGTTAAAGACTCTCTGTCGACCACAATGCAACGCGCGCCTAAACGGAGGTTTCGTGGACCACGAAACCCCAAAGTTTCGGGTTGGCGTTAGAAGGCTGCGGAAATCTGCTTTCATCCAAGTCATCCTTCAGTGGAATGGATAGAGATTTTCTTATGGAACTATGAAATTTATCAGGGAACTATTGGAGAAGTGTTGATTTGAAAAATGTTTTATTCTTCGCGTTACAAAAGCGACATTAGGACACTCGATGTTTTGCACAGCTCTCAACCGACAAGCAAGACCACACTGAAAGTTTTTAGTTATACCTCATGTCAGAATAATGTGACTTTGGACGATCCAGTGAGTTCATAGGGAAGAATAACAGAATTCTTATGGTTATGTGAAACTGAAATGAGAGTAAATATCAAACTGACTACAGTAATGAATGTTTCTGTAGATTGGACGTGACTGAGCATTCAAAAAACCCCGCGGGTGACAAATCGCGGTTTTGTAACCACTGATTAGTGATAAAATAATGTCAATTGCTTTTACTCTACACACCTTTAGACATTTTAAAGCGTGATATGTTAAGGTATAAGTGCTGTTCAACATAAATGAATGAGCGAACTGATGAACCGATGCACTAAAAACCAAATGCACTATGTCAATTTGAAAATATTTCTCTGTCTGCGTGACATGTAATGACAGTCTACGATGAATCGTATTTTGTTACAGTCATCTGCAAGACATATAAACCAAAAAATTTAGCTCTTTCTATTGACAAAACGTATACACCTAACGAAGCGAACACCTTCATTTCCTTTCTTGGTGGCTAAAGGGCTCAAATCTAGCCGTTTTTATCACAATGTTCTCTCTCAGAAGGAATCAAAACTTAAACAAACGCGCGCGTTGCATTGTAGTCGACAGAGAGTCTTTAAGGCAGTTATATGGCACAGGCCCACAGGAAAATTATACTATCACTTATGCATTTCTTATAAGGGAGAAGAACAAATGTTGCATTCAAAGAGTGAGTTATATTACAGCCTTTAAACATAGTTTTTAAAAGTCATTAAATAATAGAACTCTTTCAATTTTGTTGCAGAGTTTTCCTGATGAATGTGTGAGAAGGGATGTCTTAAATGTGAATGTAACATGCTTCAACAAAGATAATGAATGTGACTGGCATGGTACTTTGAGAAATTTAGAAGTAAGTATATAAATAAACCTGTTAATCTTTGATAATTATCTTCCATTGCATATGAAATGTTATCTTTTACATAAACCAGAATGGAGTTTTATTGTTACAATTTATATTGCATTAACACATCTTAAAGAACACGTTAACGCCTGGAACTGACTGACCTTAAGTCACCTGTGTTCACTGGGCGACGGTGCTAATTGTTCCACCTGTGATGTCATAACTTTTTAAATTAAGAGATGACTTTAATGAGCACTGAATTAAGTTATGCAGGATAAAGAAATCTTCCAAAGCATCACTGCCCAAATGACAGCAATGACTGTGAAATAAGCCAGAGGTTTAGCAAAAAACCAAAATCTAAATTTGTCCTGACATCATATCCCTGCATGACCTTGTGTTGCTGTATCCCTTGTCCCCGAATGTTCATACTGGTGTCTCAACATTCCACGTCCCCAAATGCATTTCGTGGTATCCCTTTCCCGAGTCTCTGTCCCTCAGTCTTGGCTTCCCTATCTCTAAGCCCAAAGCCCCTTTTAACCAGGGCTAAAAATTAACTTCTGTGCTTGCATGGTCGCCACTTGGGCCAGTATCCCTGCATTCTTAGTGGCCCAGGCCAAAATAAAGTGGCCCTGAACTGTTTCCTCTACTAACACAACCATTTTTACTTTTTTTAATGAATAACCGCCCCACAGCTTTTAACTTATGCCCCCAGAAATGGATTAATTCTTCATTTACACTGATGTATCTGAATTGTTTACTTTTAATGAACACAATGTTTTTCTTTGTGCACTGAAAAAAGTAAGTCTATTATATCGAGCATTGCCGATATTCACGTTTGAAAAAGTACTGCATAGAACTCTGGGTAAGTCTGGAGTCAATAAAATCAAAATGGCGTCTACATATCGGAGCGATCTAAAAACTCAATCACGAATTAGGCTTTGAATTTTGCACTTTAGAACTAAACTTTTACTACAATAATTTTGCTTTGATAAACTTAGAGCTGAGGAAAGAAAGGAAAAAAAGAAAGATACTCCAAGGAAAGAACATTATTTTTTTTGCTATTCTTTTCGTACTTCTCAAATTGTAGTCACCCTTCAGGCAATCAAACCTCAACTTTTAGTGGCCCTGGACACTTTTTACTTGCCACTGGTGACTGTGCGACCACCAAGTTTTAACCCTGTTTTAGCTATACAGCCTAGTTATCAATCTGGCCCCAGTTGTTCAAAAGGTGGATAGCGCTATCCACTGGATAAATCGCTATCCAGTGGATAAGTATTAGGGAAACCTGAATTGGGTTATCCACTGGATAGAGATTTATCCAGTGGATAGCTCTATCCACCTTTTGAACAACTGGGGCCTGGTCTCCTGCAATGTAAGAAATTGTAGTGTCTCATGCATGAACTTAGTTCTTGATGTGACATAAGTTTTTTTAACATGTGGAGGTGCAGTGCTCTAGTTGTGTATTAAGTGAAAATTGGACTAATTTGTCCTCAGGGGCTGAAACTGTTTGCAGTTCAGGCTTTATTTAAGCTTGCTTGGCCATGTTGTTTCCTTAGACAGGAAACTTTGTTCTACATTGTTAATGTCTCTCCCTTTACTACCCAGCTGTATAAGTGATTAAGTAAGGAAAATTAACCTACATATACGTAATGTAACAATGAAAATGTTGTGGATTACTGATCTGCTATATTAAAAAAGAAAATATGTACTAGACAATCACTTCCGGGAGAGTTACACAAAGTACTTGTAATTACTCCTGCATGTAGTTGCTTTATGCTACAGAAACCATGTTACAAATAATTAAGACACTAATGGCCATGTAGACTGCATGTATCCCAAGTTAAACTTTTATCTTTAAGCACCTGCATGCTTTAAATTCAAAATCTAATCATGCCGTTTGTCTAATTTGAAATATTAAATTATCTCATGTTCATTAGGAACATAGCAATATCTGCCCATACAGACAAATGTGTTGCAGAAATGATGGTTGCCGTTCCGTAATACCAGCACGTAGCTTGCAAGACCACGAGGAGAACTGCCCTTGTCGCCAAGTGCAGTGTCAATACTGCAATTGTCCTGAGACATTGGGAAGTTTGCCGGTAAATATTCATTTTTTCAGTTCTGTTCATTTTTATAAATAAACATACTGAGATTATATCATGGAAAATGTGTGTGTACAATGTTTCCACATGAGTTGACATGTGTCAAAATACGAATAAAAGAGCACTGAGCAAATAATAGCTGAGTTTCTGTTACACTTATGTGTAAGAATAAATTAATCGCACATTTCACTGTCCATGATGTACCTGATTAGTTTATTTATTGACCGTGAGATTTTCTTCGTGCCATTTTGGACCATTGCTCGGATCTGGAACAATTTGAAAAAAAAAAAAAAAGGCTTAAAGCTTGCTGAGCCCCTTGTTCGAACATCAGATAACATACATGTATGGTTGTCTGAGAGGTGGCTTGTGGGCGTTGCACTAGACACAGACATGGTTAGCAGTGTGGAGATCGAAAGGAGAGTAGCTATGACGAGTTCTATGCCGCTGTGTAGAAGCAAACTGCTGACACTGCATTGAATTACACAATCTTGATAAGAACAAGGAAGGGTCCTCCATAAGACTGGACTTGAGAAGAAGTCTCTTGGCAGACAGAATGTTGTTCCATAGACCAGCTCAGCCGATGTGCTTGACCAGCCTTCTTTGATGGCTGTGCGGAAGCCGAGAAGTACAATACAATGCTAATTTTTAATTGACCAGTTGTTACCTGCCAGCCTTGCCTTGGGTCTCTCTTTGAAGTGTCCGCTTTGGAACCGTTCAACCAGTCCATAGGCTTGATGATGATACTGGCTGTGGTGCCATTGCGAATCATACCCAGGAGGTTCATAAGTGAATTCCAAAGGGAAGATTTGAACTGCCTGTCATCCCTGGTCAGAGGCTACTATTGTTGGAATTCCAAAGCTGGAGACCCGGGCAGGCAATAAAGCTGACGTATACACACAGGATTCAGCAGAAGCATCACCCATCGGAAGTGCTTCGGGCCAGCGGTGTATGTAAACAGGTACGTGTAGCCCTTGGATGTTGACAAGGGACCAACAATATCAACGTGAATATTCTATCAAAACGAGCCTCAGGTACAAGAAATGCCTGCATTGGAGCCTTAACACGACGACAAATCTTGTTGTACATGTTGTATTCATATACCAGGTTATGTGATGACTTGATGTCCTGATGAGACAGTCTTCCAGGTGTTCCGAGTTGAGGCTGGGAGTGTGTTCGAGACACAATAAGGTGTTGCATTTGGATAGCTGCTGAAGGTCATCATTGTGGTTTTGGGTGCCAGTTAGTTTTGGGTGCAGGTCAAGTTGGGATTGTTCAAGGACATGGACATTGCATGGTTGGTCGGTCCTTCAATGTGGCAGATGTTTGCCATGAATTCGGAAATAAAAAACCAGGTGTCGTGCCTGTCAGGGTGAATGTTGGTCATCACTGGACTGTAGTGCAAAGGTAAAAGGCTTGTGGTCAATGTTGAGGTGAAAACGTTGTCCCTCAGTGAAGTACTGGAAATAGCGAACAGCAAGGTAAACAGCCAACTGAGCTCCCAATTGAAGGCGCTGTTCTTGAGTTCTCCAGGGCTTAGCGTCTTGTTAAACAAAAAGATGGGCTTCCATCTTCCATCTATAAACTACTCATAATCAAGAACAGCCCCAGCAGCCAGTTTTGATACATCGGTCGTGATGCAAGTAGTGCGAGCGAGGGCCGGTGGACCAGCGTCACAGCATCCGACATGGTCTGCGTAGCTTCGGCAAAGGCTTTCTGGCAAGAGGCGGTTCAGGTGAAGGTGTCGGATACTAAAGTTTGATGCAGTGGCTGTAGAATCTCAGTGCACCTTGGCAAGAAATGATAGTAATAATTGATCAGGCCAACAAACTGGTGCAAGGATTTCCTGTTGTGGGGAAGCGGGGGTAAAATAGTATCGACGCGTGTCAGGAATGGGGCAAATACACTGTACCATCTGCAGTAATGGTATGGCTCAAGAAGTTCAGTTCAGCCTGGCCAGACAAGGATTTAGAGGATTAATGACAAGCCCATGATCACATGATTGCTGGAAGCGTGCTCAAGGGCGCAAAGGTGTAATCGTTAAATGATATAGACACCACGAAACCACGGCGGGCAACATCCATGAAACTTTGGAAGGTCTAAGCAGCATTTTGCAAACGAAGGGCATTCGGCAGAACTCACGGAGGCCAAAAGGAGGTACAATAGTGGTCTTCACAATGTTATCTTCAACAAAAGCAGTCATGGTGCCAACAAACTTTTCGACAGAATGTTGTTCTTCACGGTTAGGTCTTCGCTGTGACTGCAGTACACCACAGATGATCTGTAGCTCCGTTTAGATCGCTGTTATGTTTTGGATCTTCTTGCTAATCAAGTTGCGCGCTGGACTCGCAAACTCAACCACGGTGTTGGCAATTTCAGCTAGATCACTGAGTCTGGTTTCCTTGTGAATTGCCAGTGGTATGTGAACATGAAGGGGTTCTGTCTGAAGGAAAAGGTTACAGGAAATCTCGCCTTTGTTAGATTTCCCTCCTGCACGTCCCCGAAGCTCCAACGTAGCATAGCAGCTGCAAAGTTTTCCGGTTGCCAAGACCTCCAAAATGAAGAAGCTGTTGTTACTGCTGGCATTTTGACGAACATGTTTTGTTATTTTCTTTTAACAGCCATGTAAGGATCCTCAGGTGGATGTGGAATAATGTCACGCACTTGTGGGAAGTAGCGTGGCCGAGTGGTTAAGGTGCTGAATCTGGAGGTCCTGGGTTCAAATCCTATTCTGATGACTAGGTGAAGTTGTTTCCTGATAGTCCAGAGTTCAACCTCTCATTCACGCTTGTAAATAACCAACTGGTCAGTCGCCTGCCAGTTGGGTTTCTTAAATTTGTTATGTTCTATTTGCAGTACGGTTATCATTAGTTACACTTTTTCTGGGGGACGACCCATCTCGTGGACCCGTAATACACCACCTGACTATCTTTATCAATACTGCAGAAGCGTGTTGTCCTGGAAGAACGGGAGCAACATGGCCGAATTTCCTCTTTGTTGTGTGATGTTGTAAGTGTGCTTCGAACAACGCGTCCGCTGGAGCTAACCAAAGTTCTGGGTCGGACGGTCAGAAGTCAGGTACTATCAGTTTGCACGTTGTTAGTTTTGTCTTTTACTGATATCGTTAGAGGGGTTGTGCACTCACCTCCAGTTGTGAAAGAATGAGTATGTGATCTGCTTTGCTGAGACAATCAAGAAGTTTGCGCAATAAATGGTTGTTGTTCAGTTTTATCGTGCCATCAGTTCTCTTCAACACTAAACCTTTACGTTATTGAAATGATAGCGGAGCTCGCGCGCTGGCGCGCGCGGAGCACCATTGCCAAGCAAATTCGATAACCTATCAAGCCAAGAAATTTGGGTAGTCACGTAATAGACACGTGACCGTCTGTCTGTCCGTCCGTGCCACAGGGTCACCAA
Source organism: Siderastrea radians (assembly GCA_964017195.1). Taxonomy (NCBI): domain Eukaryota; kingdom Metazoa; phylum Cnidaria; class Anthozoa; order Scleractinia; family Rhizangiidae; genus Siderastrea; species Siderastrea radians. The sequence continues at coordinate 27,761,038 of OZ024889.1, forward strand.
TATGAGGTGATAACTCTGTGCTGTATCCCGCGTTATTGGCGCGAAATCGCGTGGTGACCCGCATTTTAGCAAAACAAGCAAAGACAAAAAAAGTCAAAAGCAATTTTATTAATTTTATTAATTTTAGTAAAAGTTCAAAAGAATACTCAGTTGTCTTTTTGGTGGAAGGCGAAAAGTTCAATTTAGGCGAAAAAATTTAGGCGAAAACGTTCAGGTGAGAAGTTCAAATTTGCCTTTAATAGGACTTCATCTTTGTTGTCAGTTCTGCTGCGAACTCGGTCGGCACACCGGTTGAGTTCGCAGCATTTCGCAGCGGTTTTGACGCCAAATATAGCAGAGCTAGTGCCTTCTGGTTTTTTTCTGTCCACAACCATGGTTTCTGCGGCGGTCCGAGCAGAGTTTGCCAGGAAAAACACCAGCATTTTCATTTTGATAGGCAGCTTGTCACTGAAAAAGAAATAACTAGTAAAATCAACATTTGTGAATAACGTTAGCGCTCGTGGCCTAGTGGACTAAACGTTGGGATACGACGCCACCGAGTAGAGGTCGATACCCAGCGGGGACATGAATTATTTCTTGTTTTTTTCTTTTTTTTTTTAATTTAACGACTTGAATTAGAGGATTTTCACAAAGTAATAAGTGGCAGCAAAAAAAACAAAACAAAAAAAAACAACAAAACAAAACAAAAAAAACAAAAGGGGGAGCTGCGCTTTTAGGCTTGGCTAAAGCTATGTATTGTTTGCAACAAAAGCTAATTAGTACTAATTCACGCAAAGTAGTCGCGTTTAAAGAGCCTGGTTCACGGGTCTCATTGAATGAAAAAATTGTCGTTACATTCACATCACAAATAAGTAAGAGCCTCAGTCACCGTTCACAGAAAAATAAATGACCCCAGTCACACGTCACGTTAGAGGTGTAGGGGAACCTCTGTAAATTTAATTTACCCCTGTGATTTTTGGTTAATATTACAATTTTTAATTTATCTTGTTGTTCCTCCGAGGTTTTAATGATATTTATTATATAGACAAGAGTGTTCTAGTGGAAAATAGACCACTCGTAAAGTTCATACGAAACTACGTCTGGGACTCGAGTGGCGTATTTTCCATATCCTCACTAGTGAGGATATCGATGACGTCATTTCCCGCTCTTACACTGTTGTTTGTGCAAAAATACTCTTATCTATATAATAAAAAGAAAATTACACGGTGGCTTGAAGATATGAATTTTATTTTCTCGTGGTAAAAAACAATATTGTACCATTCGAAAATAAAATTCATATCTTCGCGCCGTCGTGTAATATCCTCTATACATTTAGTATGAAACCATCATGCATATGTAGAATGTACATGTACGTGTATGTGACATCATTTGCTATATATGGTATCACGATTCTCAGTTTCTTTCGACTGCTTTTGAGGCGTCAATATTAATTACGTATTGACGTCTCAAAAGCGAGCCAGTGATTGGTTGAAGATTTCGCGCCGTTTTTGTTGGGCTCCTTCCATTCAAAACAGAAATTCAAGGTTTCTCGTCAAACAGCGGCCAGAAACTAAATAACTTGGCCGTTTGAAAGATAAAGGAAAGCGATATTCAACTTTAGAGTCCATGTTATCGAAGAGGGATTAGGTAAGACGAGAATTAAAACGTGTTTTCATTTGTTTTATGCATGGTTCAATTTTACCTGTTACCATCCCCCCCCGGGCAACCCCCGGGACAAGTCCAGCCCTTCGGGCCCGGGGGTGGGGAATTGTCTGAAACGGTTTTGTCCCGGGGGTAGGGGGGCGGGGCAAATCGAAAATAACTTCTCGTTTTTCTTGTGAAGCACGTCACTAGCTTATCACTTCTCAGTTGACACAATGGCGCCGGACCGCGTAGAGAAGACTGCCTATTTCCAGGGAAAATCTCTAGAATTTGTAGCAGACTGGTTGGAGAAGAATAATCTCTCGAAATTATAATCTTTATTCAAAGGCACGTTTATTATAAATTGTTAAACGAAGGTGCGTTTGATGCGTACTCGAATGGATGGCGTTCATCACAAACATAGAAATATTTCTTCAGCGTATTTGTATGAAACAAATGCACGGCTTTATATTAAACAGAGATCTCAGTCCAGTGTTATTGTGAAACAAGCTAAGAAAAACTCCTTTAAAATGCTGTCATCAATTTGCTCACCGGACCTCTTTTGTGCATATGCTATATTTAGAATAAAACACGCGGTGAAGAACATTTCTTTACTCGCCAGCCGAATGCCAGAGCGGTTAGACTTTTTCTTCAGTTTTCTTTTTCAATGCAGTGTCCATGTTTTTTAATACTATGTAATATCCTTCGTTCAGTCAACTCTAGAAAAGCGTTTAAGTTCTTGTCAAAACGTCTGGTTGTGCTATTGTACGGAAATCAATTTTGAACACAAAACAACGTATTTGTGGTCGATGAGGAGTCCCGGGGGTCGGGAATTGTCTCTTTCTGCGTGCCCGGGGGTGGGGAATAGACCGCCAAGTAAGAAAAAAATTGCAAATCCCCGGGGGTGTGCCCGGGGGGGGGATGGTAACAGGTAGAATTGAACCCTGCATTAGACAGTTTGTTTTTATCGAGGTGTTGTTGGACGTGCGCTAATCACGCAATCATGTTTTTGAAATAGTTTTGAACGAAAAGGTCGTCGAGTTTGCGTTATTTTACCTATTTTGCCGACTTCTGGAACCTTACAAAACTACATGAATTTGAATTTGTGTGAAGCACAGATTTATGGTGAGAAAAGTCCATATTTTGATAATTATTCTGCAAAACAAAGATTTGATGGCGCGTACAAACATTCGTGTTCAACACTTCACAAGTTGTAAGAATGCATCTTTCAATCCGTGCAGGAAATTCTCAGTTTTGTGTTTGTTTTGCCCGAAAAAAGATTGAATCGTGATACAAAACTAATTGTGATTTTGAGACGGCAATTCTGCATTATACTAACGGCATTGGAAGAAAAAAATTCTTCGTATTGGGCTCCGTCGCTTTGCGACTCCGCCCAATACGGAATATATTTTCTTCTAACTAGCCGTCAATATAATGCAGAATTGCTGTCTCAAAATCGCAATTAGTTTATAATAGTGAGTATATGAAAAATCGTATATGTGAAGTGCGAAATAAAGATTTATTAGATGGATGACCACCGCAGTTGTACATGTATACGCAACTTTGCGTACACAACCATAAAAGTTTAGTGAGTTCGTAATACACCCGTGAACATTGACCAGTTCCCATTTGGCTTGACTGATAGCGCAGCTGGTAAGTACGCTGAACCGGTGTCGCAGGGACATGGGTTTGAATCCCGTTCAAGCCTGAATTTTTTCACTTTTTTTTTTTATACCTACTTTGCTTGTGTACAGAACTGCGATAGTCTCAGTTCCATCTGTTAAATCTATGAAATAAAAAAGGCAGTTTTGCCTTGTTTGTTTGGAGGTAAACTAGCAACATAGTTATTTCCGTAGAGTTAGGACGTAGAGTTAGAGCCAAAATCCTGAATTCAAGATTTTGGATAGCTAAAATCCTGAATTCAAGATTTTGAATAGCCAAAATCCTGAATTCAAGATTTAACGCTACCCCTAACCCTAAGCCTAAACCCTAACCCCAACTCTAACTCTACGCCCTAACTCTACAAAAATAACTCTAGAAATAGCCGTCCCCGTTTGTTTTAATGCTTCTTGTTTCATTCCTGTAGAACCACTTAATGACGTGTCCAAGAGTTCTCATGAACTGCACTACTTGTGGCAAAGAAAATATACGAAGAAGCCAGGTTAGTTATTTAATTTTGTGTCTTTATGATTTGAGGGACTTACAATGAGTCTCTTTTTCATTCACGTGCACAATCCTCTTCAGTTGTGCTTGTCTCCTGAAGCTGAATGGAAAATTTATTATGCGATCGCATACCTTAAACACGGAGCGATCCTAAAAGTTGAGGCTGAGGGTCTCAGCCCGCCAATCACAATTCCCAATGGGCGCCAAACAAGGGCATTTGATTAGCTCACCTACCACACAGGAGACCTTTAAGGTGCGCTCCGAATTTGCTTCGAACATTCTGGCACAATTGTAGCGAATTAGCGGATTACTTATCCCTATTCACCCCCTCCACATCTTAGACAAACTTAGCATGATCATAATAAACCATTGGACATTTGCTAAAAATTAATTTTTGTCAATACCGGTGAAGATTTGTGGCTGGCGGAAGGTTCAATATAATTGTGATCAATAATGCATGCAATAAACTAGAACGCTTTTCAGTTGAGTGTGAATGAATGAATGAATGAATAACTTTATTTAAGTGTCAGGGTGAGTATTTAGCCTTTGACAGCTAATTATTATTTCAGCCAATCATAACAAACGCAAATTTTCCGAATTAACCAATCAGAACTCGAAAAAATGTGGGAAAAAAAAGCGTGCGACAAAGACACAACTGGTTTTGGTTTGTCTTATTGTTTGAGAAAGTGGTGCGAGTTTGTTTTTTTTTTTAATGACAGAGCGAAGTAAAGCAAAACCAAACCGAACGCGAATCACTTTCGACACTCAGTTGAAAACTACTCTATGTAATGAAGCAATTACCAGGCTACACTGTACACCAGCGTGACTTGTAGCCCCTCCAAAATGACGTGCTAAAATTATAACATGACGACTTTGTTTGTTTTTCCTATCTGCAGATGAAGTGTCACACTGATGCAATTAATGGAGATTGCCCTAGAAAATACTGCCCTTTCAGACAGCGTGGCTGCCAGCATGGCGTAAGTTAATCCTTGCCATGTTATCTTGTGTTCAATGAACAGTGCCTGTACTTTCGGTGAATGGCATACTGCCGTGTGGAATGGCGTGCAGAATCTCAGACATGTGGAAAAAAAACTTTTTACACGCCATTTTCTGACTGTACTTTTCAGATCACACCGTCAAATTCTCATAACAAAATGACAAGCACGGAGTGTGATGTCCGGTTGAAACTTTTGGTTTTCCCTTGCTTTATTACTCCCCTTTCTGAGTTAACTAAACTAGATTTCTGAGTTAAACTAAACTGAGATAACTAAACTAGATTCATATAGTCTGCTTGCGGATCTTTCCGAACGTGAAAGTGTTTCATTTCTGCCTTTCTTTTTTAAATAGCAGCGGGCCAGTGACGCGCACTTTGAGTGTACCTTACGCAGTCGGCTGGAATTTCTCATTCCCCTATGAAAATTGTTCAAAAATGAAAACAAACCTTCCAGACAAACTTAAGCGGTTCTAATATTTCTTAAGGGCAGGTATCGTTTTAGTATGCGATACAAATAAAGGCCTTCATGTTGTTAGGTGTATGTGTGTTATTGTCGGCTGAAACCCGCAGTAGTTAAAAAAAGCAAACCTAGGTTTACTTTGTTTATGTGCAAGTTTTTTTCTCAGTGACTATTTTTCCAGAGAACTCCAGAAAAAGCAAACAGATCAATAAGATTTCCATTTCCATTTAATCAGTTGTCGGAAAAAGCAAGTAAAAATGTCTAGCGAAATCATAGAAGACTGTGTTGTATCGTATTACTGCCCAACAAGTCAAGGAAATGAACTCATGCTTAACATGCTTCTAGGCTTATTTTTCCGTAAATGAATCAAAAAAGAAACATAAAAAAGGAATTGTAAATTATGTCCTTGTACTCCTAATGTCCATCAAATGACACAGATAATTTCACTTAATATATAGATTTAGCTAAGCCTAAAAGTGGAGCTCCACATTTTTTTTTCGTTGGTACTTATGAATTTCTGAAAATACTCTCACTGAAGTCGTCAAAAAAAAAGGAGAAAAGAAAAAGAAAAGAAAAGAAAAAAACGAAACAAAATTAATGTTCCCCTCTGAGAATCAAACCCTGGACCAGCGCTTCACCAGTATCTAGGATGACCACTAGTCTACGCTAACTGCATTTAGAAAATTTATGTTAATACTTATCCGGCTGTAAATCAATCGAGATAAACACGCAGGTGTTTTTCCTGGGAAAATGTGTTCGGACCGCTGCAAAAACCATGGTTGTGGACAGAAAATACCAGAAAGCACTAGCTCTGCTATATTTGGCATCGGGACCGCTGCCAGATTCTACAAAATCAACCGATGTGCCGACCGAGTTCGCAGCAGAACACTTCAAAGATGAAGTCCTCGAAGGCAAATTTCGTAACTTGAACTTTTCGCCTTCCACCAAAAAGACAACTGAGTATCCTTTTAAACTTTTTCTTTCAATTTATGGATATTAGATATTTTTCCTCAAGTTTAAAACTTCGACACTGTCGAACAATCGTTTTGCTAGATAAGCTTAAGCTTTAAAAAAAACTGTTTTTGGTGGTCATGCGATTTCCCGCCAAGAAAAACGCTGGTTCCTCAAAAACACCGCGCAATTTCCCACCAAGAAAAGACGACATTCTCCTCCTCCCGTTGGGTTGCCTTGGGACTCCCTTTCCCCTACCCCAGAGTCTGTACGGTTGTACAGGCGGGCGTACGTTGACGTCAGAATCAAAATTTCTTGGATTGATAGGTTACCAAATTTCCTTACCCAATGTGCTCTGCCCTGCGGCTTTCGGCTGCAAAGGAGCTCCGCTAAAAAGTGTACGGTCGAAGCTCTCATTGCGACCACTCTCTTAGGCGACCAGCTCTAGTTACGACCAGCATTGTGAAACCCAGTTTGAATTGCCACTTAAACTCTGTAATTAAAAGCCCTCGTAAGCGACCGTTCCCATAAGCTACCGCGACCACTTTCATGAATTACTGACTGGTCTTTTCCTTTGTTTTTGAGTTCTCGTAATTGACCACTTAGTCAACGCTTTAATAAAAGCATACACTTCTTGATGAAGCGCCAGTAGTTCATTGACCTGTACATTCGCGAACTTTCCTGTAATAGGCAATGATAAACTATTTAATATCGTTACTACGATACTACAGTTAAACCTGTATTAAGCGGTCGCCCACGGGGAATGGCTTGATACAGGTTGACCGGTTTTAAAAGACAGGTTTTAGAAAATTCCACGAAATACATGTTAAAAACAGCATTTTGGTTCTTATTTGATCACATAGTGTACAGTTCCATCATAAGAAGTACGCACATGGCTATATTAGAAACAGCAACAGTAACGATGTGAAACGGGGCAACAAAGAGAACTATCAATAAACTGTCTTGTTCATGTGTACTGTATTCATGTGGTCTTTTTACTCTCCGGTCTTTGGCTAAATACTTTACCTGAAATCAGACAGTAGCGCTTAC